>CM076570.1:96512966-96780466 GCA_034641835.2 Pinus albicaulis | reverse complement strand
TATGTTTGTCTCTTTTTTTAGTTTATGTTTGTATATGTATTGTTTTCACCATTTGCAATTCTTTGTTTCTTCATGTTTATCCACTAACAAAAACCAAATCCATATGTTATTTATTTCCAGGGAATAGCCAACTACTAAGAAGGTGTCTTTTGGTACCCCACTACCACAAAAAAACAAAAAAAATGGGTTTATACCATCATGCATAAGTCGGCGGGGTACCAAAAATTCACCAAAAAAATAATTACAACAGACCAAGTGGGTTCTATTTTATTTTTCATGCTTTTGACTTGGCTAGGGTTACTATGGCCATATATAAAACAAAGTAATGAATTTTATGGTAATGGAAACCAAAAAATATTATATTTTACTTCACAATATTTCTAGATGATATGATATAAAAGGGCATGTTGGATGTGTTATCCATGATAAAATTTGGTTGGTCTTAAGTTAATTAGGTTGAGTCACTTAGAGTTGAATAGGGTCTTTTGAATTCATAATTTTCAAAAAATGCACATGTGTGAGGGGTATTAATGGTCATCATTCGTGTGATAGGAGTCAATGTCAAAGAAAAATCCAAAAATATCTCATGCATGAGCAAATATGGTCATTAAAGTGAAATTTAACAAGAATACCAAAGTTCGTAGTAAAATCAGTGTAAAACAGTCAGAATTCGCTATGAAATTGCCTAAAAACTTTGTTTTTGTAGCGAGAGAGAATTTTAATGTTTTTCAAGCATTAAATTTATTTTTGAAGCACATCAATCATCTGGAATGGTTAAAGTGTATCAATAGAGACTTTGGTTATTGAGAATACTCATCATAGAAGATTATTAGGCCGCCAACTCATCATGTTGGACACATCATCAAGCATAAGAAAAATTCACTTTTGCCACCTCACCATTGGTTATCTCACCTTCTCAACCTGAATTCTTTCAAGATCTTGACTCCAGCATTTCATTGGTCAACACCTCAGCATGTCAGTTTGGTTTGATAGAGATGACACAAGCTGAATTGAAGAAAAATGGTCTTAAAGTGATTATGCAAGATGTTGATGTTAAACATGGTAAGCCACACATTTTTGGTCACTTTTTGTCTTAAGCTATCATCACAAGACATATGCAGGCTGCAAAGATGATTTTTGGACAAAGAAGGAGAAATTACCAAAAAATCTACCAAACTAGGTGAGGTCGTAGCGTGCTCCAGGCTTGAGGCCGAGTTTTCGCTATGAACTCGTTGTAGGTTTCCTTAAGCTCAAAATCCTTAAAAAATACATGGTAGAGGGTACTATAGGAATTTATTTATCTTATTAGACTCAAGGAAGACCCTCCAATAGTCATAAATGTCAAAGGTTATGCAAACGGTGGTGAAATTAAAACACTACGAACTCTCCTGAAATTTCCTGTACATGATTGTTTTAGCAGTCAACTTCAACTTCAATTTCTGACCAAATGAAAAATCATTTTGGAGATATGAAGGAGGTTTTTCTTTAGAACAAGCCCATATACAAACACATCTTTCAGTTTTTACAAATCCATCAAGGTTTGGAAATTATGCACTCATCTTTGAGGCCTATTTTTCAGAATTTTCACTAACCAGATTTATGAAAATACACTCAGAAAATTAGTTGGTTTCATTTGATAAGGGTTATTAAAGGGTTTTCTTGAACTATTTAATGAAAGACGAGTCCTTTTTGTATTCAAACTCCGTAAAACAGAAATATCCCTAGGAAGTCTCCAAGTGATGTAATCCTATTTGAAATAGGTCTCTGAGGTGGGAATTCGAATCTAGCAAGGTGGAAAATCATTTGTATGATTCCCCACTCTATAAATGAGAGAGTTTTAGAGTTAGAAAGGGTTGATTGATGTAATGCTACACGCTACTTTTGTAATTTTTTTTTCTATTAGTAATATAGAGTTGCAACAAACTTCTTTCTCACTTGAGATTCAACATGTATTTTTGTATGTGTTTTTCCTACAATATCTTTTAATATTCTTTCAATTTAGTTTGTGTGTAATTACTTGTAGTTCATGGTCAAACATGCTCTAACTTCCTTTATGCATCTAGTCTACTACTTATGTTATGTTTTGATGAGAATACACATGCCTCAACTTCCATGAGAGATGTTTTATATGCGATTGAGTGTCCACACTGACTCCATGCCAAATGGTAGCCATTTATTTGCATCCTTCACTTGCATCAAAAATATTCAAAGAAAATTTAAGAGCTAGCCATATTTTTTTAATCTTTATCTATTGAATATCATTCTTATCCTTGAGAGAGCCTTCTGAGGTTGGAAAGGCTAAGTTCTAGCCAAAAGTAGGTTTGAAATAACTACTCTAAGTTGACTGTTGAAGCAGACCATTAGCCTCAATTTAGTGATAAAATTTTGGTGCGTCTGTCGGGAGACTGGAGATACATTTTCCAGAAATTTTGTGCTCAAATAGAAATACTTAACTCTTGAAGGTAGAAAGATCTCAGAAGCATTTGAAGGCTTTAATTCTACCTTGGCGACTCCATTCTCGAAGAATTCATAAATTCATGGCTTCATGGTGACTTCACTGATTGAATATCAGTATCTTGAAGAAGTTCCAAGATGAATTATATTGCAAGAAAGAATGCCACGTATACCCCTATGAGTCGGTCTCACATCCCTAGTTTTCCAAATCCTATGCCAAGGGATAATTGGTTGACTTATCTTCCTATATTTAAAGATGAAAAGAAAGATAACGCTGCTCTTCACTTGGTTAGATTCCATATGCATGTACATAAGTTTCGAGTTGATTTTCCTGAGGATTGTCTCATGAAATGTTTATGGCCACCCTAGAGGATGAAGATAGAACATGGTATGAAGGGTTGCAACTAGGAAGCTTGTTATCTCTAAGATATTTCCATATGAATTTCTTAAAACATTATGAGAAAACAAATTCTTCTTTATCAATGTTGCAAGAATGTTGTGATTTTTGTGAGGTTTTCATTCCATATCTTAAAATTTTTGGTGATAACGGAGAGTGCGTGGATGAGGATATGTTAAAGTCACTTTATGATTTCTCTTCTCATGTTAGTTGTCATGATAATCAAGAAGGTTTCCAACAAACTGATGTGTCTTCTTTGCTTGAAGATGAAATGGATCAACACTTTGACAACCAAGTTATATATTATGAAATTTGTGAAAATTTGTAGCATCTTTCCCAATGTTTAGGTGATAAAGAGGAACATAAAGATGGTCAGTTACAAGTCTCTTTAATTTGTTCATTTTCTGAACCTTTGAATGTTGAGAAACATGAAAATGGGTAGGAGCTAGGAGAAGTTTATGTGAAACACGTTTCTTTCTATCATCAAGAGGAGGTTGATTCCTTGAATATGCTTAAAGGTTGTCATGAGGAAGCACTAATGGAGAATAATCAATAAGTTTTTGATCTACAAGTTCTTGTCCCAAAATATTCTGCTACAGATTTAAATGATAAAAAATTATTGTTTTTGCATGATGATATACATGAAGTTCTAATTTTAATGCATGAAAATTCATTTCTAAATATCCATGTAGCACATGATATGGTTACTCTCATTGAATATTTTCATGAACAGTCAGATGCTTGTCTCAAGAATGATGTTGAAAATGAAGACATAAAACAGAGACAACCTGCAGTTATGAATGAAAATTATCCTTTGGATCATCAAGATAGGATACTTTTCACTGTTTTCAAGGATCCTATTGTTGATTTGTTGATTTCATCAAAAGAGGAAATTTTTCATGATTATCAAGATCCTTTGGTAAGCTTATTTCAGTCATCAATGAAGGTGGAGTTTCTTTCATTTATAAGTCTAGGTTATGGATTCAATTTTTATTCTGAGTTGCTAATAGATGGTCCATTGAAGAACAATCAAGAAGCCCAGGTGTTGGATCAACTCTTTTATTGGCTATACTGGAAATTTCATATTGCTTGAAATTGAAAGTTTGGTTTTCAGCTGTTAGAGTAGGATTTGTATGTACATAAATAAAATTTTTGGGTAAGCATCTCTTTCAAAAATTAGTTTGAATATTGTAGTTGCAATTTTCGGTTTGTACAAGTGTTTTTTTTTCTTCAAGAGCATGTCAAGGGATGAATGCAGGCTAAATAATATGACAAGAGGTTGGGATCAGCCCAATGGATAAGGAACTTGGTCTGTTGGTTCTTTGCTACACCACATGGGCGCAACATCCCCATTAGAACCACTGTTATCCATGATAATAGTTGGTTGGTATTAAGTTAATTAGATTGAGTCACTTAGAGTTAAATATGGTATTTTGAATTCATAATTTTCAAAAAATACACATATGTGAAGGGTATTAATGGCCATCATTTTTGTGATAGGAGTCAATGTCAAAGAAAAATCCAAAAATATCTCATGTAAGAGAAAATATGGTCAGTACAGTGAAATTTGAAAAGAATACCAAAGTTCGTAGCGAAATCAATGTAAAACAGTTAGAATTCACTACGAACTTGCCTAAAAACTCTGTTTTTGTAGAGAGAGAGAATTTTAAAGTTTCCAAGCATGAAATGTCTTTTTGAAGCACATCAATCATCTGGAATGGTTAAAGTGTATCAATGGAGACTTTGGTTAGTGAGAACACTCATTATAGAAGATGATTAGGTTGCCAGCTCATCATGTTGGACACATCATCAAGCATAACAACACATCAATTTTTACACCTCACCATTGGTCAAATCACCTTCTCAACCTAAAATCTTTCAAGTTATTAACTCCAGTATATCAGTGGTCAACACCTTAGCATGTCATTTTGGTTCGATAGAGATGACATGCTAAAGATGACATGCTAAAGGGTTTTAAAGTGATTATGAAAGATGTTTATGTTAAACATGGTAAGAAACACATTTTTGGTAAATTTTTGTCTTAAGCTATCATCACAAGACATATGCAGGTTGAAAAGACGATTTTTGGGCAAAGAAGGAGAAATTACAAAAAAATCTGCCAAACTAGGTGAGTTCGTAGCGTGCTCTAGGCTTGCGGTTGAGTTTTCGCTACAGACTCGTTGTAGGTTTCCTTAGGCTAAAATCCTTCAAAAAATACATGGAAGAGGGTGTTATAGGCATGTATTTATCTTATTAGACCCAAGGAAGACCCTCCAACAGTCATAAATGTCAAAGGTTATGCAAAAGGTGGTGAAATTAAAACACTACGAACTCTCCTAAAATTTCTTATACATGATTGTTTTAGCATTCAACTTCAACTTAAATTTATGACCAAATGAAAAATCATTTGGAAATATGAAGGAGGGTTTTCTTCATAACCGGCCCATCTACAAAAACCTCTCTCATTTTTTGTAAAGACATCAGGAATTGGAAATTATGCACTCATCTTTGAGGCCTATTTTTCATAATTTTCACTTACCAGATTTATGAAAAAAATACAAAATTCGACTTGGAAGAGTTCTAGCTCAACATCCATGTGGCATAATGACATATCAACAGTCTATTACACTCAGAAAATTAGTTGGTTTCATTTGATAAGGGTTATTAAAGGGTTTTGTTGAATTATTTAATGAGATAAAAGTCCTTTTTGTATTCAAGCTCTGAAAAAAAGAAATATCCCTAGGAAGTCTCCAAGTGATGTAATCCTATTTGAAATAGGCCTATGAGGTTGGAATTCGAAGCTAGCAAGGTGGAAAATCATTTGTATGAGTCCTCACTCTATAAATGAGAGAGTTTTAGAGTTATAAAGGTTTGATTGATGTAATGCTACAAGCTACTTTTGTAATTTTTTCTGTCAGTAATATACAGTTGCATCAAACTTCTTTCTCATCTGAGATTCATCATGTATTATTGTATGTGTTTTTCCTACATGATATTTTAATATTCTTTCAGTTTACTTTGTGTTTAATTACTTGGAATTCATGGTCAAACATGCTCCAACTTCCTTTATGCATTCTACTGCTTATGTTATGTTTTGATGAGAATACACATGCTTCAACTTCCATGAGAGATGTTTTATATGTGATTGAGTTTCCATACTGACTCCATGCCCAATGGTAGCCATTTATTTCCATCCTTCACCTGCATAAAAAACATTCAAATCACATTTAAGAGTTAGCCATATTTTTTGATCTTTATCTATTGAATATTATTCTTATCCTTGAGAGAGCCCTCTCGGGTTGGAAAGGCTAAGTTCCAACCAAAAGTAGGTTTGAAATAGTTACTCTAAATTGACTGTTGAAGCAGCCCATCAAGCTCAATTTAGTGATAACAGGATGGAAGTAAATAAACCACATTATTTTTATATGTGTGAGGAAATATTGTGTCTAGATGGTGGAATACAACTTCATATTGCATACATTAGCGAAATTTTGAGGTCTAAAATGGGCCTCCTAAGAAAAAATTACAACAAAAATAAAATTTATAAGAACCAATAGGATTCAAGATGATGATGTCACCCATGGGGGATGATTCACCAGTTTTGAAGTAAAAGGGTAAAAGGATTAAAAAATAATAAAATAATAAAGCAACTTTTTCAACTCGTATTTTCAACTTATCTCCCAAATTTTTTACTCAAATTTCGAGCGGGAGTACTCGTTGGATGAAAAATTTAATTCCTCATCCAATGAGTACCCATGTTGCATACTTTTGATGAACCCTCCTACATGAAACATGAGAAATACATAAAAAATGTGATTGCAATCACGTTTTTCATGTAATTCTCATTTTTTGTGTAGTAGGACTCATCGAAAGTATGCAACATGGGTACTCCTTGGATGTGGAATTAAAATTTTCATCCAACGAGTACTCCCGCTTGAAATTTGAGTAAAAAATTTGGGAGATAAGTTGAAAATATGAGTTGAAATAGTTTTTTCTTTTTTCCCTCTAAAATTTGATGATGTAATCAAATATTATTTTATTATTTCCACTATTATTTTATAATTTCCTTAGGAGGCCCATTTTAGACCTCAAACTCCCCTAATGACTGGTGATAACTCGAATCTATTCCCTATCATAGTCCGTGCAAATAAAAATAATGGAGTCGTGTTGATGGGATACCAATATTTCAACAAATTTAAAATATGTCGAAAGGGCCACCATTATCTTTTGTTTCTTTTTGTAAGTTTTAACCTTATACATAAATTAATTGCAAACGAATTCTTATAAAATAGAAAATAAACAATGGAGAGAACACAAACATGAAACACATATACACAGATATTTTCTCTTGGATCCCGAATTTGAGACTATCGGATTTATTTTTCATTATATTCCTTTCAATGTTACAATACATATATATAAATGTTGAATAATTCATAAAGCCCAATCCATTAACCCTATATTAGAATATAATTGTAGTTCCCTTGACTGGATCTACAAAATATCATGGACATAAAACCATCATGCCCAAACCAATGTGAAAAACCCATCCAAAAAATCATAGGTAGATACACCCACCTAATATAGGGTCCAAAAAAATTGTTGTGGTGTTGCCCCAGACCCCGTGTAAGGGGGCAACCGCCTCCCTACAAACCCCCCGACATGGGGGGCTACTGCTCCCCTTGTGACCTCCTTGTGTGTGCTATTAGTCTTGGAGATAATATAACACACACCCAACACTCTCCCACTTGTTTTTTTTATTTTCCACATAAGGGGTCAGAGGAGAGCTTAGTCATTAGTCCAACTCTACAACACCCATTTATTCTCTACACCAAGAAAACTTCTCAGTGCTCACAGATCCTTTCAATGCCTCTGCAATGTTATTCAAAGTGTCTACTTTTACCAGCAACACATTTTTGTCCTCAACAATGTCCCTCACAAAGTGATACTAAACTTCAATGTGCTTTGTCTTTGAATGATAAGAAGGGTCCTTTGCCAAGAAAATTGCACTTTGGATGTCACAGGCTATCGTTATAGTTTGATGTACCAACCCCATACTTGAACACAATATCTGCAACCAAATGGATTCCTTACTTGCATGAGCGGTTGCCATGTATTCAACATTTGTAGTTGAAAGAACCACTACATTATGTCTTTTTCTCATCCAACTAACTTCTCCAAATAGGTTAAACACATAATCACTTGTAGATATTCTCTTATCTAGATCTCCAACCTAGTCTGCATCACCAAATCCCTTAATGTCCAAAACTTTGTCCAATTTTGTTCTTCCTTGGTAGCACATGCCATAATCACTAGTGCCACACAAATATATGAAAATTTTCACTATTGTCCAATGCTCCTTCCCTGGTTTTGACATAAACCTTCTCAATACTCCCACTGCATGTGCAATGTATATTCTTGTAAATAATATTGCATACATTAGGCTACCCACTACACTTGCATATGGAACACGAGACATGTCCTCTTCCTCTTCTTGTGTCTCGGGACACTACTCAGTAGATAAATTCACACCTACAGGAATATGAACCTTCACCAATTTATTATCCTGCATATTAAACCTATGAAATATTGTCTCGATATATTTACTATAGTTTGACCAAAGCTCCCTCTTTTCTTGATCTCGTTTAATTTCCATGCCCAAAATATAGTTTGCAGCACCAAGATCCTTCATGTCAAATTTGGAGGAAATTTGGGTCTTCAAATCTTGGATAATTTCTTTGTCATTTCCAATAAAAAACATATCATCCACATACAAGAACAAATAAATAACACGGTAAAAAATTAATTTAAAATATACACAATGATCTGCACTCCTTTTTGTGAAGACAAGTCCTTATATATATGTATCAAAATTCTGATATCACATCCTTGGTGATTTTTTTAACCCATGCAGAGAATTTTTTAACCTACATACTGATTCTTTCTTAACCTTCACCGCAAATGTTTCTGGTTGCTTCATGTAGATCTCCTCTTCCATATCCCCGTGAAGAAATGATGTCTTCACATCCATTTTCTCTACCTCAAAATCATATACAGTAGCAACAGATAAAAGTAATATAATAGAAGCTACCTTGGTAAGAGGAGAAAAAATATCACCAAAATCAATTTCCAGCACCTGGAAATAACATTTTTCTACCAACCGAGCTTTTTATTTCTCCATCTTTCCTTCTGCATTCATCTTCTTCTTAAACACCCATTTGCTTCCAATGGGTTTTCTTCCAGCCGAAAACTACACCATATCCCAAGCCTCATTTTTGTGCAAGGATTCCAATTCATCAACCATGGCCTCCTTCCAAAGTTTTCCATCCTCTGAATCCATTATCTCCCTAATGATTTTGGGATCATCATTAGTGATAGATAAAGAAAAAATTGAACAGAAAGCAGATGGATTATACCTTTTTCGTTGCCTTCTTTCTCAAACTAATCTTCTCAAAGCTGGAGTTTGTGGCTCTTCCTATTTTGAATATTGTTCTGCTGTAGAGTATGATTTTTCCTCCTTTAGCTCAAACTCTATCTTCTTAGGTTTCTTTGGTAGGACTTCATGTTTAATAAAATCTTCCACCTCTATAAACACCACATATCGGTTTTATACAACCTTCCTTTTTTTTTGGGTTCCAAATCTTATAACCTTTTAAACCATCCTTATATCCAATAAAGATGCACCTTTCAGATTTAATATCCAACTTTGTTCTTTTCTCCTTTGGAACATGTACATATGCATCACAACCAAATACCCTCAGAAGTGAACGACAGGGTTTCTTACCAGTCCATACCTCATGTGGAGTCTTATCCTCCAATGCTAATGAAGGTGATTTGTTAACCAGTTAACATGGAGTCTCCATTGCCTCTTCCCCGATTTATTGTCCTAACCTAGTACCACTGAGCATGCTTCTTTCCTTTTCCATCAATGTCATGTTCATTCTTTCTGCAACTCTGTTTTGATGAGGTGCGCATGGAGTAGTATTTTGTTGTGATATACCACACTTATTACATAACTCTTCAAATTCCTTCTTTCAGAACTCTCCACCATTATCTTTACTCAACACCTTTATCTTCTTCTCTGTCTGGTTTTCCACCAAAGCCTGAAATTCTTTAAATCTGTCAAAGACTGTAGATTTATTCATGAGGAAATATATCCATTTATTCCTTGAGAATTCATTTATAAATGACACATAGTACATATAATTACCTAGTGATGGAACTGGCACAGGTCCAAACACATCATTGTGCACAAGATCTAATATCCCTTTTTCCCAGTTAGCACCAGAGGGGAACTCATCCGATTCTTCTTCCCATATGCATAATGTTCACAAAAATAGAAATCCAGAGAGAAATTAGACATACCTTCTACCATACCATTACCATGAAGTATTCAAAGGTCTTTCTCTCCAATATTTCCAAGTCTTTGATACCACAACATGGTCTTTTCTCCAGAGACCAGAAGGTTTTCAGCTCTACTTTCAAGAACCACATAATTGTTGCACCCATCAATAAAAATGCTACCTAGAAGCTTGTACATAGTTCCAATCCGAACAATCCACATCAATACTAGTGATCCCTAAACCATCTTGGAGTTATACTTCTCGAACTCTTTTTTTGCACCTTCATCATCCATCTTGCTTACAGAAATAAGATTTCTAGCCAATGCAGGAATATGCAGAACACCAAGAAGTTTTCTAATCCTTCCACCTTGCAACTTCAGCTTGGATTTTTCGTGTCCGACTATCTTGGCCTTCTTGTCATCCCCTAGGAATACATCACCACCATAATATTTTTCATAATCATAGAACCACTCCCTATGGGGAGTGAAGTGAAAGGATGCATCTGAGTCAATCAACCATACATCATGATTTACATGTGTACTTGAAGAAGAAGCACCATCATCTGAGGTGATTTTCACCTATGTGGAAGGAGCATCATCAAATCCATTTCCTTTCTCAAGAGCTTTAGATATACTATATTTTTTGAAGTGCCCTTCCTTTCCGCATTTCCAGCACACCTTTGCAGGCTTTCCTAGAGATTTTGATTTCCCTCTAGATTTAGATCTCCCACTTGATGGCTTATTTTTGTTTATGTTCTGGGACCCTCCTCGTACAGACAAGGCATCTCCATTTTGGCTCTTCATATTTTTCCATCTCATCTCCTCTAATAGAAAGGATGAGACAATTTCATCAAACTTCAAGGTAGTTGTATTTCTATCTATTGCAACAACCAGAATATCCCACGAATCTGGTAGAGAACACATCAAAATGATGCACTTATCTTCATATAAAGTTTTAATATCAACATATAACAACTAGATTGATACAGTATTAAATGCGTTCAGATGCTATGTCATAGATTCTCCATCCTTCATCCTCGGGTTATACAATTTTTTCTGTAGGAATAATTTTTTCACCAGAGAATTAGATTGGTACAAAGTCCCTAACTTGTCCCACAAAGCCTTCACCATAGCTTCCACATATACATTCAACAATACCCAATCTAAGATACAAAACCGTATTGTGCTCTTTGACTTCTGATCCAACTTCGCCAAGTCTTCATCTCACATTGTCTTTGGTTTAGTACTCGGATCTACCATGATCCATTGATATTTATCCACCAGTAGATCCTCCATCTTGATCTTCCACAACTAAATACTATGAACATTAAATTTTTTGATATTTATATTTCCATTGCTCGCCATCTTCTTTCACTGCAAGAATCTATCTCACAGATCTCCCACTGAATAGGGTCTACCACAAGCCTGAGAAAAAACCCCTCAGTAGCAAAGGCATCCCCTTGAAGTCGAAACACCTCTAATACCTTATAAAACAAAAAATAAACAATGGTGATAACATAAACATGAAACACATATACACAATATTTTCCCATGGATCCCAAAACTAGGACTACCAAATTGATTTTTCATTATATTCCTTTCAATATTACAATCCATATATATATACATCGAAGCATTCATAAACCTCAATCCATTAATCCCGGATTAAAACATAATTGTAGTTCCCTTGACCGGATATACAAATTACCATGGACAAAAAATCATCAAGCTCAAAACCATGTGCAAAACCCATGCACAAAACCATAGGTAGGTTCACCCACCTAATATAGGGTCCAAATTTTTTTTTCTTGGAGCGCTACACCGGACCCAGTATAGGGGGGCTACCTCCCCTTACAAAACCCACGACAGGGGGGGATATTTTGCCCGACACAATGAATATGGGGGGTGTGTGACTAGTCATGGAAATAATATAACACACACACAACTAGGGTTATTACGTGTCATATATACAACCAATATTCACATGTAAAACACAACCCATTGTATTTTGTCAAAAATTTCCTATATAACAGGGTATAGAAAAAATATGTTCGACAAGCATAAGAAAATCTATGTGAGGTGATATTCAACTAGGCAAACATATGGCTTCATAAAAATTGTTTTGTATACCCTTTGTGTCTTGAATAGGGCTCATTACTTGGAATTGGCCATGTAAATTGGAACAAAATTCATGTTTATGGGTGAGTTGGCCTTGACATATTACAAATATGAAGCAGATGGAAAACTAAGGTGCCAAGGAGCTGGAGGAAAATGCAGTTTATAACAGGTTTACACATAACTCACAATGTTGCACGGAAGAGTTCAGGGTCACTGCATGGCCAAATTTTTCATAATGATTGGCAGGGGATTGTGAGGTAGAAAACTTAGAGAATAAAGAAGAAAAACAAGTAAGGTGTATATGAGTGAGCATAATTCCTTTAAGGGAAAAATGGAAAGAGAAACACAAAATATTTTGTGTGAAAGTAGTTGTCAATTTGACCACACCATGCATAGATATTTCTTCAGACCACACACATGCATGCCCCTCTCATGTTTCTCGAAGCCCTATAGTTTATATATATATACCTCCTCTATCACCTTGTTCAAGAAGGTTGTATTGACATCCATTTGGTGAATTTTCCATCACATCTGCACTACTAGAGATATAACTGACCAGATGGAAGTATATATGGAAATATGCACTACTAGAGACATAACCGACCAGATGGAAGTATATATGGAAACTAGGGAAACAATCTCCTCATAGTCTATCCCTTACTTTTGCACATACATATTTTCCATGAACCTATCTTTGTACTTCTCCATGTTTTTGTCTACAACGTACTTCATCTTATAGATCCATCGAGCGCCAAAAACTTATCTATCCTCAGGCCTCGACACTACCTCCCAGACATCGTTTTTCATGATTGAGCTATACCCTTCCACCAAGGAATCTATCCACACCTGATGTTTTGTAGCCTCCTGATAGCTGGAATATTTTAAAACCTATACCACAAATTCGTAGTACATGTTTGGTTCTCTACATTCTCTCTTGTTCATCCTAGGAGCCCCTATTAACATATTCACATCCCTCAATGTTTGAAAAACTTCTTTGCTAGTGTGTCCACTAATGGTGTGAGGATAGACCAACTTCTCATCTTGCCATTGGTGCTTCATTTGTTATGAAATCATAGGATTTATTGTACCTAAGGTCATGTTAGTATTGGTGACTGTACTAGATCCTTGTGACTATCCAGGTAATTGTCTTTGTGATTTCCCCTATGGTTTCCCTTACTTCTAGACCAATGGATCCCCTGCTAGGTCATTCTAATCATCTATTGGAAACTCATGAGATCTCTTGAAGGCTTTCTCCTCCATGAAATTTATGTCTCATCTCGCTATAATATTCTTGCTACTAAGAATGTAGATATTTTATTCCTTTGAGGTTCCTCTATACCTAATGAAGAACCCCTTCTCTATATTTTGATCCAACTTAGTGTGTTTTTCATATGGGACATGGAAGTAAGCTATGCTACCAAATATTCTGAAGTGACTTGCTTTTGGCTTATTTCTTAAGAATAATTATTCTGGTGTTATCTTCCCAAGCTCCTAGTGAGGAACCTTGTTCTTGATATACACTATTGTATTACATGTCTTTGACCATAAAAAGTGGGAAAATCTTGGTCATATAACATTGTCTTCATAGCCCCAACTATTGACTTGTTTTTCCACTCTGCTACCCCATTATTTTGTGGATTGTATGGAGTTTTCCACTCTCTCATGATGCCTTCCTTTACACATAATCCTTTGAATTCACTATCTGTGTAATATCATCCATTATCTAAGTGAAGTACCTTGATCTTATTCGTTTTCGCATTCCCTAATAAAGCCTTAAGCTCATTAAAGTGAATAAAGACCTCATCATTGGTCTTCAATAAATAGTTCCAGGTTTTCCTGGAATGGTATTCGATGATGGTAATGAAATATTTCTATCCTCCTAGAGATCTGGTGGACACAGGACCACAAATTTCTAAGTGTATAAGTTGTAGCAACCATCTCATCTACTGCCACTTCTTGGGAATGTTGCTTTAGAATACTTCCCAAGTACTCACCCCCTACACACATCATCGTGTTACATGTCTAATTTTGGAACACCTATCACTGTCTTCCAGAGCATCATAAGTTATCCAAGATGTAGATGTCACATTCTCTTGTGCCATAGCTCATTCGGGTCTCTCCCACTTTTATTGCAATTACTGATATTGCTTCCAACTAGTGCCTTTGAAGAATCGAGTTGCAACTTGTACAACCTATTGCTTCGATCGTCAATATACTTCACCTTCTTCGAGCTTTGGTTTCTAATGAACACCTTCTTCCATACAAAGTGGAAATCATATCCCTTATCTAGTAAATGGGACACTAAAATAAGGCTCATACCCAAGTCGGGCACATGCAACACATCTGTAACACTGTGCCTGAACTTGAAACCCTCTGAATATCAATGGTACCTACTCCAACTGGAGTAAATTTACTCTTGTTCCCATATGAATATGGAAGTCCATCTATTCCTTCTTGAAACTGGAGAAATATTCTTTAATCCCTGTCATATGAGCTAACACTCCAATGTCTATATACAAGATACCCTGTGAAGTTGAGCTAGAGAGGAAAAAAATTTGAGAAAATTCATCATCCAATATGGAATATAAATATGAATCTTCCTGAATGTGAAATATCTATACAACCATATTAGAAAAATATACTAAATTTATCCTGAGTATAATTTTAGCGTTCCTTTTCTCTTCCACCCAATGTTGATCTACTAATGTTGGACTAGTATCAAACCAAATGTGTTGATATATGCTCAATGAAATAACTTATTTTCTTGGTGAAACCCTTTATCTAGAAAATCCATTGCATGTTGGAACTACTATTGGTTAAATAAAACTTTTCCACCTGTCTAGATATGGAAATCGAATTTCCTACCCAACAATTTGAATTTTCTGGCTAACCCATGTAGATACTGAAAAATATGCTTAGAACTTCGTCTGAAATTGCACAAATTTTCTTTATATTGAGCCTTTGATCTGATTTGAAATGCATTGATACAATGTGAAAATTCCTTGAAATGCAACAACTAGAAATTTATTCTTGTAACTAATTAATTATGCACTTTATTTTTTATGGAAAACAAAAAATAAATCACACTGCAATTTTTCACAATAAAAATGTTGTGGAAAATAAACTGGAAACTGATAAAATAGACGCACACACACAATAAAATTGACACCAATATTTTTGGTTCAAAGTCCGTGGAAAAACCCAATTGGGAAAACCGGTGCAACAAATGAGGGCTTATTTTATTAAATGCAACAATGAAATCAGAGTACAATATTTGGATGCCCAAACTGAAAATACTCAGAAAAATAACCTGGCCAAAAATAATATTGAGAGAATTTGTCTCACCTGACATTGATCCCAAATCCAAATACAGCTTTGTCCGGGCCACTTGAAATCCCCTGCGTCAGCCTCTACGTAGGATAAATTTGCACTACCTATGGAACTGCTCTGATGTAGTCATTCTACCCAACTCAACCTCTGAATATGACTCACTTGGCCTTCTAGATCCCATCCACCAACAACTGAATCCACCTCCTCGTTAGCTAAATCGAACTGCTTTCTGATGTTTCCTGACCAAAGTCCCTACAAAACTCAATTTGGAAAACCTGTGCAACAAATGAGGGTTTATTTTATTATATGCAGCAGCGAAATCATAGTACAATATTTGGATGCCAAAAATGGAAATCATCGGAAAAATAATTTGGAAAAAAATAATATTGAGACAATTTGTCTCACCTGATACTAATCCTAGCTCCAAATATAGCCTTGTCTGGGCCACGCGAAATCCCCTGCGTCAGCCTCCGTGCAAGATAAAATTGCACTGCCTATGGAACTGCTCTAATGCAGTGGTTTTTCCCAACTCAACCTATGAATATTACTCGCTTGGCCTTTTGGAATTTTTCCCAACCACCACAAACATAATCCACCTCCTATTTAGCTAAATCAAACTGCCCTTTGATGTTGCCTGCGTGGGCCCTGTGTAGCCTCACTGAGGAATAACTTGACCCTCTTGTTGTTGACTCCCAGACACTGGAATTTCATTGGAAATCATTTTTTTTTCTCCCTCTCACTTCTGCTTTCCTTATGAATCAAACTCTTCTTTCATACTCAACCTCTGCAGCTTGATAGCTCAATCCTCCAAGGAACTCACTCTCTTGATGTTTCTATCTCCATCCCATTGTCGTGCTCTTATAATCTCTTGTTGGTAAACCAACGACCATGATTAGATCACCATCAGTGGCTAATATCATCTCAAACTCAATCTGTTTGAGTTTCTAGATCATTCTCACCTTTCCTTAATTAATTACTATTAATTGCCCAAATTTCCGAAGTTAGAATTATGAAAAATTTAAATGGTGGTCGATTAATTTAATTAAGGTATTTCACAAGCTTATTTTGCAGAGCCTTTTCTGGGTCTTGAAGATCTCGTGTTCTTAGCCTCTCTTACACAAATCTATACTATAACACATGTATGATGCTACAGACACTAATATTTTTGAAGTTCTTGATCTCTTGGGAATAGGGTCGAGATTCTATGTGTTTTTGGTGGGACCAAACTCTAGTTTAGGGCTCATCTAGTGTATTGAAGTACCTAAAAAACAGTCCTGAAGAGGTTGTGTATCAACACAGAATTAGGCTTGTTGAAGAGGAAGGGACAACACAATTTTTTGACGTGACTGAGTTCAAGTTTGGAGAGTTATAGCAACAACTACAACATCCCTAACCAATGTCAAGATTGTAGACATAAGTATTAGCAAGCCACTAGAATTTGTGGGCAGACTTGACATCCTAGGTTTGGTAATTCTCCTTCCATGTTTTGTATTGATGTAAGGTTGATTTTCCAAGTTTTGGATAGAGTATGGGGCAGCTTAAGTACAGATGGAGGATTGTTAGTAGGTACCTAATTGTGGCCCAAGATCATGTCTTTTGAAGGAAAACAAGAGTGATAGCAATGGCAGATATATTGAAGCCCAAAAATTTGCAGGATTTGAAGGACTAAAGGAGTATTGACATGGGCGACCTACAAGCCTTAAGTAAAACCTCTTGTGAATTACTACAAGACAGTTAATGGGTAGGTGTTGGAGAGATCTCTGGGAAGAAATATGACATTCCAAAGTTTGAGATCAGACCATTGTTTAGAGGAAGTATTGAACTTCGTTCCATGGAAAAGGAGGATCATAATAGATTTGGATAATAAAGGGGTTATAGAGTTTTTCAAGAACTTTGTACCACCACCACAATATCCCCAATAGTTGACCCAACATACTAAGAATGATATCAAGTAAATGAGTCCCTTATTCTAGAAGGGGTCAAAGATCATATAGTTCCTCACATCCATGAGAAGAAGACAACATATGATATGTATCAAGCCATCTTACAATTATATTAGAGTACCTATGATACCAGGAAGTTTGATCTTAAGGAGAATTTGAGGAGTATTTGGATGAGCAAGGATAAGCCCATTCTCATATATAAAATTGTCAAGGTTCACTCAGGCACGGGATGAAATGGGTTGTGTGGGTGTGGTTGTATCTAATCATGAACCGTGAATTTATGCTGAGGCTGATATATTGGTCAGATTGAAATTTAGAGAGAAATATTTCTTGCTAATAGGTTGATATTTTATCTCATGACAAAGATTCCAAATACTTTGAGTCATTGCTGGATCACATATTGCTTTAGGAGGGAGACTTCGTGGGAAGGGTTCTAGGATGTTGTTAGTGGGAGAGAGAACTTACAAAATTGGGAAAGGTTTTGGATTAACTACATATAGGAAGAGATCTAAAGAGGAACCATAGAATATAGATCAATTATGACATAGGACGAGGATAATTGTTCCCTGAAAAGCAAGAGTAGCAAGGTTAAGGGAAAGAAGGGCCAAGGATAGCTTGAGTCCAATGAGAAGGGCGAGAATAATGATCTAAGTAATATCAAGAGCTTCCATTTCCATGAGTTTTGACACTATTCTTCTAATGTCCTAATTGGAAGAGGAAGGAATCTAGTAAGGATCAGGTTGTTGCATCAACGAAGGTAGATGCATTTTCTGCCCAGTTTGAGATATATTTCTCATTGATTTTTGGCATGGAAATATCAACAGATAACAATATTTAGAATATTGATTAAGGAAAATCCTTCTACATGACCCAAAATAAGAAGAGTTTCAACCACCTAAAGGAGAAATACATGCATGTTCAGATTGAAATAGGATATTATGGCATGTATGCAGCTAGAGGATTTTTCACTATTAGTTATTAAAGGGAGTCAGGTGATCCTCTTCATCTCATAAATGTTATATATGTATTAGGATTGAGCAAAATATTTTTTCAGTAGCTATCCTTAAGGACATGGGATATTATATCATCTTCGGCAAAGATAAAGAGGACCTCCAACTTAGCTTTTGGATGTAATAAGAAGATAAGAGTGAGGGTGAAGAACCTATGCAATTTGTAGGTAGATACAGATACAACCTTGAGTAACAAGGTAGGGAGAACTTAAAGTAGACAAGTATTGGTTGAGTGAGAGCATGATAGAGCTCTCAAGATGAACCCTCAACCAATATCTAAGTTTTAGTCTAAGCTAGTTAGAAGTTGGGCTGACCAGAAGGATGATGGGCATCATAGCCCAGGGTGAGTGGAGGAAGCCACTCAGTCACATATTTCCAGTATAGGGAGAGTTTGAGCCAAGTGGGTAGAGCATTTGGTTAAGGGAGATCATAAGAGAGTTGATTCTCTCAACATCAAGAAGCAACCACCATTAGAGAAATTTTGAGGTAAAAAATGGGCCTTAAAAAAAAATTGTACCAAAAAAATCAACTCTATAAGAACCAATGATATTCAATATGATGATGTCAACCATGGGGCACGATTCACCATTTTTGGAGTAAAAAGGTAAAAGGATAAAAAAAGAATTGTTTTTCAGCTCATATTTTCAACTTATCTCTCTACAAATTTACTTATAATTTGAGTATAAGCCCTCGTTGGATGCAGAATTTAATTTTGCATCCAAAAAGTACCCATGTTGCATACTTTCCATGAACCCTACTACACAAAAAAATTGAAATACGTGAAAAAACGTGATTGCAAACACATCTTTTCATGTATTTGACATTTTTTGTGTAGTAGGGTCCATCGAAAGTATGCAACATGGGTACTCCTTTGATGAAAAACTAAATTTTGCATCCAACAAGTGATCCTTCTCTAAATTTGAGTAAAATCGTAAGAAGATAAGTTGAAAATACGAGTTGAAAAAGTAGTTTTTTCTTTTTTCCCTCCAAAACGCAAAGAGGTAATCTAATCTTATTTAATTATTTCCACTATTATTTTATAATATTCCTTAGGAGGCCCATTTTAGAGCTCAAAATTTCTCTAGTTAGAGGTACACAGGGTACATGGAACTTATGACTAAAGTGGTGGATTCACAACGCATGGTGGGAAAGAGCAAGTCTTCAAAGCAGGTTCCGTAGAAAAAATAGGGAATCCTTCTAGTTCAGAGCGAGTAGTTGCAACAAAAAATAAATTGGTAGTGTTGGAGAAAAATATTGGTGGACAAGGTTCTTCCAGGAACACCTTCCTCGCTAAGAGGGAGTGTTGAACATAATAGCGAGAAAGGGTTCCTTGATTTGTACCTTAATCAAAGGGACCACAACGAGTTCTTCTTTAGCGCGGCTCAAGTTCCTATAAGTTAGGAACCAATTCCTATGAGTTAGGAGATAATTACTATAAGTTAGGATGAATTCATAAGATTTATGACGAGTCCCTACAAATTAGGATGAGTTTCTATAATTTAGGACTAGTTCATAAAAGTTAGGAGGAGTTATGAAGCAGTTAACTTATGTGTTAAAGTGGAAGGATGGGTTATTAGTATTCTAGTGTGAGTTAATTTAGGAAAAGAACGTCTGTTTGAGTCTCAAGTACTTGATTTGAGATAGGAAGAGTTTCATGAGTGGTTAACTCATGCTAACTCACTCAATCACAAAAGAAAACTCCTCAAGTAAAAACTTACTAAACTTAGCCATTCAAATTTATTTAAAAGGAGGAACAAAGGCACAATTTTATTATTCTCTTGTGAGCACGAGTTGGCGAGACAAGACAATAGAGATCACGAGTTTGTGAGTAATTTTCATAGGTTTATGTGTGGATCTTGTGAGAGAGAAATGTGCCAAGAGAAGCTTGTGTGCATAAATTTAGGTGGCAAGGATCAACAATCTTACAAGGGTTTCAATCCTAGTTCAAGGTAGGAAAACAAGGTTGTTTTCAGACTGAAATAAGTTGTATTTGTAAAAGATCAGTTGCTCAAATTATATCAATAAAATTCTCAAACAAGCAAAGGTTTTTCTCAATTGGTTTCCCTAGAAAATAAAATTGTGTTTTGAATTATGTGATTGTGTTTATTTTTGTTCCTATTCCATTACAAAGTTTAGTAGAGAAATTTTGTGTATATATGAAAAGAAATTATATTTCATATTTTTCATATTAGCGGCTGCATAATTTCATGGATTTTCTACAATGTATTAGACCTGTTGGAACACATTTAAGATCATCACAAGTACATCTTGCATAAGATGAGGGATGTCGTGTTGGGGTATCTTATTTTGGGAAGACATGTTTGGGTAGGAGCTAGTTGAAAGCAAGTACAAATTTTGGCCATTTTGGTGTTGTTTTTGTGAAAATTCCTTGAAATTCAGAAACTAGAAATTTATTTTTCTAACTAATTAACTATGCAGTTTATTTGTTATGGCACACAATGAATAAATAACACAATACTTCTTCACAATAAAAAAAACTGCAGAAAATAAATTGGAAACTGAGAAAATATATGCACACACCATAAAATTGACACCGCATTAGAGGAATTTTTAGGTCTAAAATGGGCCTCCTAAGGAAATAATAAAATAATAGTGGAAATAATAACATAATATTAACTTACATCATCAAAGTTTTTAGGGGAAAAAATAAAAAACTACTTTTTCAACTCGTATTTTCAACTTATCTCAATATGGATTTACTCAAATTTCGAGCGGGAACACTCGTTGGATGCATAATTTGATTCCTCATCCAAGGAATTCACTCTCCTTATGTTTCTATCTCCATCCCCATCGTCCCACTCTTATAATTTATCGTTGGTGATTTTATCCTCCATAGTGTCCCAAGGCTGAGAATGGAAACTGAAGGAGGTAACCTCGAACAAATTAGGATTTGCTAGCTAGCCATACCAAATCAGAGAGGGTTCTCTCTATTATCTTACAACAAAAAAGGTGACTGAAGAGGGTACAAATATATTAGGCTAGGTATTTAGCTCTAAGGTTTTATATCAATCAGGAGGAGAGGCCAAAGAAGCTAGGTCAAATATAAAATATTTCAGTTGCAGGGATGCAAAGGGGCATGACATGTATGTTCTATGAAACTATGAGGTTGTCAATTGTAGTGTAGGGTGGAAAATAAAAGGTTCAAAATTAGCATGACAAGCATGAGTTCATTTATTAGAAGATAAATTACAAAACCATGAAATTACTACCAAAACAAAGCATAAACTTGAGAATTATGTTTAAAAATTTATAGGAATATCACTAAAATAAAATATATGGAAAGAATAATAACTAATCATTCATAAAAGTGATTTATAGAAGGAAAACATTGTCACAAAGTCATACCACATGAATCCCTATATAATAGCTCCAACTGGCCTT
The DNA here is from genome assembly GCA_034641835.2 of Pinus albicaulis. NCBI lineage: Eukaryota > Viridiplantae > Streptophyta > Pinopsida > Pinales > Pinaceae > Pinus > Pinus albicaulis. The sequence goes on along the minus strand of CM076570.1, from coordinate 96,758,470 downwards.
GTATTTCTGCAAAAATAAACTGTACACAAAGCTCCAAACTTTCTACTCTTTGATGTCCAACCTTGATTCTGACTTAAAACTAGGTACATATAGACCAAAAACCATATTCCCCTCTCTCAAGGGTCAAATCCCTCATGATAGTAACAATTTACACAAATTTATCTAACCAAACCTAAGACTAGGGAGGTTATAACAAACTCTCCTTTTAGCCTTTGACTGACCTTTCTAACATTAATGACCATCATAATTACATAAAATTTGCATTAACAAGATCAATTACACTTGGTTACATCATGTAGAAACCCAAAATAACTAATTACATTATGAAAAGTCGATTTTGACTCGTAAAACTTGAAATTTTGACCTCCAAGGAAAAGTGCAACAAATTCTAAGAAAAGCGTAGCGCCATCTGGGAAAAGAGCAGTGCCATCTGGGAAAAACGCAGTGCCAACTTGGAGAGAAGTTTTGAGTGACTTCTAGTGCTCCAAATCATGATATTAAGGTATCATTGGAAAGCTTATGATTTTTAGTTGTCCATAGAGTCCTTAAGAAAGAAAAATGGCCTCTCCAAGGCTAAGAAAATTGGAATCTCCCAATGTCGCTCTTAAGTGTAGCGCCAGGGTGAAAACAGTGGCAAAAAATGGTTTTTTGGGATGTTTTTGGAATTTTTCTTCCATTCAGAAGGATAAAATGGCACAAAAACTAGATGGTTGATATGTGCAGGTCACAAGCTATCCAGGAATATAGAATTTTTGTGATTTGGAGCCCTCATGGAAGACCGCAATGCCAAGGCGCTGCGCTTTTGGCTGACTGAATTCCTGTTGTAGCCAGAGTTCACAAAAATTCAAAATGTTATTCAAAATGGTCCAGAATTTCCCCTTTAAGCTGGAAAATGATGTGATAGGCAACGAGAGAGGCCTCAACCAACATATCAAGCTTATCCTTCTTCCTTTGCTTAATTAGGGTTTTCCTTAATTTCCTTTTCAAGTTTTTGACCCTAATCTAAGAAACCATATTCCTTGTGTAGTAGTGCCTTTACATGTGTCTATATAGGTTGGTCGCCCTGTTTTTCCTCTTGAGAAGTGTTTCCAAGTGACCATTTACATTGTCAAGCCAAAATTCCTTGTCTTTTTCAATTTCTACTACAATCAAATCATCAAAATCATGTTGACCTAGTGAAGGAGATGGTTCAATTTCTTGCTCTTACTGCCTCTTGAGACCTATTTTTCTTGGCCTCCTTGGTTTTATTTGCACTTCCTTATCCTCAAGCTACTCAACATCAATTACTTACTTACCCTTTCCATCCTCCTCCAAATATTCCTTAGGTTTGCTAAGAAAAAGTTGTTTTACTTGGAGCTGCCTGTTCTCCCACTGAAGAAATGTAAAATGAAATTAACCTTTGAAAATTTGTCCTTTAGCTCTCTGATTTCAGCTTCCTTATATTTTATAATCTCCACGGGTGACTTTTCCTCCTTATTCATTTCTATGTCTGCCAGGTGAGTGTCAAAATGTGCATGTTCTTCCTCTTGCAATGGTGACTCGTGCTAATATGTTGATGTATCCTTTTCAATTGATTTAGGTTGAGCCCTTTCCACACTTCCAAGAGAAAACAACAACCTTTTTCCTTTGCTGTAGGTTTTGGTCACCTCTGCACTAGGTTTCCTTGTTATTGGTTTGCTTGTGGAACCAACTTATTGAGGTCTTGGTGATGTCAAAGGTGTATACTAACTGCTAGATTGAATTGGAGTAGGAAAAAGAGAGGTTGAATGCATGAATGCCTCCCAAGAAAATTTAACCTATGTAAGCTGATGGAAGACAATGATTTTCACCAAGCCATTCTGGAACAAGCTTGCTTGATGATCTTTCCCTTTTCTATCTACTTTTTCTGCCATTTTGACCAAGCTTCTATAGAGGTAGTGAGGTAGGTTAATAGGTTTAACACCTATGAAATGCATCAGTAATATAACATGGTACTAATATATCCTTGAAAACCTACCATCAAATGCGAAGTACTTCATCATCACCTGCATGAGAGGGGCATACTTATCAAGAAATTTTCTAAAAGGAAAAATATGCTTTGGAGCAGCTTTGTAAGTAGGCTTCAAAAACATCTTGTAATTTTCAATACCTAGGTCTGTCCTTTTGAACCAGATCTTTCCATGGTTAGGGATCCTAGTAGCTATGGAAATGGTCTCTGCTGATATAGTAAAATAAACCCCTGCTATTCTAGCCTTATCCCTCCTTAAATAGATGGCAAACATGCTTGTCAACTTGTCATTGAAACCTAGTTCTTGGATCTTCTCACAGAAAACAAGGCAACCCACATCTTGGAAATATTTCTTTAGGAAAGGTGAAGCCATGATTTCTTGGAATTTGGTGGGTTCATATCTGATAATATGACCTCCTTTATGCTTCCTCTGATTAATGGTTGTGGCCTCTGGATCCATTGTGAAACCCTAGCTCACTAGGAAGGGGAATTAGGGTTTAGTTTTAGGAAAACATTGGATTTGGGGCAGTTTTATTAATGGAGGGAGATGAAGGTGTTTGAGAGTGTCTAAATTCTTGGGAAAATTTTGGGTGGTAGGGATATATGTTAGGGAGTGTAGGGAGGTGAAAATTTTGGAAATGAGTGAGGGGAATGGGTATACAAATGAAAAAAATAGTCCTAGCCTAGGAAAGTGTAGTGTAGGCTAGGGTTTGTAGGGAAATGAAGGAAATGAGGGAAATGGGTGAGGGGAAGTCTCAAGGAAGGTGTATGGAAGGTGAGGGAGGGTTTTTGATAATTATTTTTAGGGTTTTTCACAACAAATGAATCAAAAACACTATGAGACCAAAAGCGCAGCAAACCCTAAGAGAGGGCGATTTTCTGAGCTTTTAAGAATGAACTAAAGCAAAAGAAAGGTAGATGAGGAACAACTGAATCCCACTTACTTTTTTTTCATGATTTGTAACCTATGGTTGAAGAAGAAACTTTATCCGTAGAGAAAAAATGACACTTTGGAGAAAAGCACAACGCAACTGAGAAAAACACAACGAGGGAGGAAATTTGGCACTTTTTGGCAAGAAAATGTTTTTTCAGAGGGTGGACTGACAGAACTAACAAACACTAATAGGTGAACCAACAACCATGATTATATCCCCATCAATGGCTAAGATCATCACAAACTCAATATGTATGAGTTTCTAGAGCATTCTCACCATTCATTAATTAAATTACTATAATTTAATCAGTTTTCCTAAGTTAATTAATTTAATTTAAGATGGTAAATTAATTTAATTAAGGTGTTTCAAAAGCTTATTTCGTGAAACCTTTTTTGGGTTTTGAATATCTCATGTTCTTAGCCTATCTGACATAAATCGAGACTAGAAAACATGTCTGATACTGCAAAAACTAACACTCCTTGTTACCGAGGAAGGTGTTTTATTGTCTTCATCTGTAACATCCTCCATCAATTTTTTGATGTCTTACATCTATGAAAAATTTCCATTGCTTGCAAAGCCACTGTGAATACTCTGATTCATCTTCAAAATTTGTAGTTGAATCACCTTGCATCTATGCTACTGCTAACACTACACAATGCCATCCTGCACTATTTACAACACTACTGTACGTTGCATCTGATCTACTGCAACTGAGAAACAAACTATGGATCCATTATGTCTTTGTACTGGCTCTGCAACTGTCTCCTGAGTCTCTAACTATAATTAGTACCATCATTTTCCACTGAATAACTATTTGCACCCTGACTAGTTTTGCGTTCATCAATAACTAACTACTACTAGTCTTTGCTACTGTCTCTCATGATCTGACTATGCCATCTGACACTGGTTCTGCTGCTACTGAAACAGGTTCTCCATTATACCCATTTTTTCTCTAAAATATATGAACTTATCTCTCCCTAGAGCTTTTGTGAGTATATCTGCAACTTGCTCTTTTGTGGGAACATGTTGTAGTTGAACTAATCCCTGATGACCCAGTCAAGAAGACATAATCTACATACATTACTAGGATGAGTGGCTCACCCTCTACCTTTAAATAGTAGAGTTTGGGATCTGTGTCAATCTTGAAAAATCTCTTTTGCTCCAAGAAGTTGTCGATCTGACCATACCATGACCCAGGAGCCTAGTTGAGCTCGTATAAATCTTTTTTTAGTCTGCATACATTCATTCCCCTCTCATGTGTCTCGAAACCCTGTGGTTTTTCTATATATATACCTCCTCCTCTATCACCCTATTTAAGAATTTTTTCTTGACTTCCATCTGGTGAATATGACATCCCATATGCATTGCTAGAGATATAACTATCTAAAGGAACTATATCTAGAAACTCGAGAAAAGGTATCCTCATAGTTTATCCCTTCCTTCTACACATACCCCTTTGCCATGAACCTAGCCTTATAATTCTCCAAGCTGTCATCTGCAATGTACTTCATCTTATAGATCCATTGATAGCCCACAACTGACCTATCCTCAGGCCTTAGAACTTTCTCCCAAACATCATTTGTCATGATGGAGCTATACCCTTCCACCATGGAATTTATCCACACTTGATGTTGTGTGGCCTACTGATAGCTGGAAGGTTCTACAACATGTGCCACCAATACTTAGTACATGTTTGTTTGCCTTTGCTCTTTCTTCTTTTTCCTAGGAGCTCCTATGAACTTCTTTTCATCCCTTAACATTTGAAAAAATTATTTGTTAGTACATCCACTAGCGGTGGTAGGATCAACCAACTCCTCCTCCTACCTCTACTACTCCCTTTTCTACAAACTCACAGGATCTCCTAGTCCATATTTCATGTTGGTATTGCTGACTATACTAGATCCTTATGAATATTCATGTAGTTATCCCTATGACTACCCCTGTGGCTACCGATGCTATTAGAAAAATGGAGCCCCTGTTGGCTCATTCTAATCTTCAACTAGCGACTCACGATATATCTTGAAGGCTTTTTCATCCATGAACTTTACGCGTCATCTCATGATAATATTCCTACTACTAGGAATGTATACCTTGTATGCCTTTGAGGTCTCACTATACCCAACGAAGAACCCCTTCTCTGTATTTTGATATAACTTAGTGTGTTTTTCATATAGGAAATGGCAGTAAGATATGTTTCCAAATATTCTAAACTGTCTTACTTATGGCTTCTTTCCTGAGAAGACTTCTTCTGGTGTTATCTTCCCCAACGCCCTGTGAGGAGTCCTGTTCTAGATATATAGTGTTGTGTTACATGTCTCTTCCCATAAAAACTTGGGCAAATCCTTGTCATATAGCATTTCCTTCGCAACCCCAACTATTAAGTTGTTTTTCCGCTCCACTACCCTATTATACTATGGATTTTATGGAATTGTCCACTCTTTCCTGATGCCTTCCTTCACACTGAATACTGTGAATTCACTATATGTGTACTCTTCTTAATCATCTGAGTGAAGTACGTTGATATTATTCCCTTTCGCATGCCCTAATAGAGCCCTAAACTCCCTGAAGCGACTGAAGACCTCATCCTTGGTCTTCAAGAAATATATCTAGGTTTTCCAAGAATGGTCATCGATGAATGTAACGAAATATTTGTATCCTCATAGATATATGGTGGGCATAGGCCCGCAAATTTCCAAGTGTATAAGGTGTAGCACACCATCTAATCTACTATCACTTCTTGGGAATGTTGCTTTAGCATACTTCCCAAGTACGTACCCCCTACATGTTACACGCCATTTTGTCACCATGAAATTTGACTGCTCATATAGGTCTATCACCATCCATATCATGTTCACTTAGAGGTAAAAAACACCAATGTTCCTAAATCAAGTCTTGCAATGGGAGAAAAGCTCTGTAAAACCCTTAAAACCCTACCTGCCCAGTTTTTATAGCTTTTCCCTACACATGCGCTGATGTTCTGTACATAAACTGCGGAAACTCCCGCACTTTTTGTCACTATTAATTGCGGAGCCCCATGAAAAGAAAATAAAAAGAAAAAGTAAATTCTAGAAGCCTAGCTGGTCGAATATTCTCCCAACTGGAAGCTTCTAGAGTCAAGATCAGTTTGGGCTTTATCCCTCCACTCATGGAGCTTATCCCTTGGTCCATGGAGCTCAAATCCATTCATGAGAGGAATCCATCCCCCTCTTCATGGAACTGAAACGACCTCCATTTCCCTATAAATTGAGCTCAAGTTTCAAGTTGAAGGGTAGATACCAATGCAATTAGAAGCTAACGTATACAGTTTCTAAGCTGAAGAGAGTTCATAAGAGTGCATACTTTCTACATTAGTAAGATGTTGTTGGCATGATAATGATCACACCTTTTTATCTATAACTCTATTTTGGTATTCAAAGAGGAAGACTTATCAAACTGAAGGAGAAACGGTTTTTCACGACCCTGAGAGAAGTCTGTATGACATCAAGGCATCAGGTTGTAAGATTACTCTTTTTATTCAATATAATACATATGGATCTCTTTTTCTCATTGATTTGTTTCTGTGCTTATTGGAATAACATCAATACTTAGATTCCTTGATCACTAAGTTGGATTAGCATTTTCCGATTATTATATGTTGCAGATGCTTTAATTCTTTGTCTTGTCTTTGATTGCAAGTTCTACTCTTTGGAGAAACCACTTTGGAGCGACGGGACAAAATGATACATCAAACATTTGGATTTCAAGGTAGGGGCATGTCCTCTCTACTTTATTATAATAATTTTGAAACACAATTAATCTAGAGGAAAAGGTTTCCAAATGGATCTTTGTTTCTAGTTACTCATTCGAGCACTAGGGAGATCACTCTTGTCTGCAAGAGGGATTAATCCATGTAACAAAATCACTAGGGATCTAGAGCTTAGTTTTCTTTATTTCTTTTAAGTTTGAATTTTAATTTTTTCTATTTTGACTCCTCTAAGTCTAGTTGGGTAGATAAATTTTAAAAATCCACGAAAAAGAAGCATGCTATTTATTTTTTCCAAGTTTTTCCTTGCCTGCACGGGTTTCAACAGAAAATAGTGTGACAACCTACGTGACTTTGAGTTCAATTCAGTTTTCATGCACTCTATATTCCACTATAAACTGTGCACCCCCAGAAATTAAAAAAAAAAAAAAAAAAATTCTCTTTTTTACAGCCAGATAACTTGATTCTTTATGTTCTCCCTGATCTATCTTAGTTGTTAAATCTTGTGTGAGAATTTATTTTCGGAAAATTTTTCGTTTGTGTGATTTATCATCCCGTTTTCATTTTATAAGTGAGAGTTTTCCCTATTTTATTGTTTCTCTATACAAAAGATACCTTCATTTTCCTTAGCTTACTGATATGATGATATTATCTTTTTGAGCCATTAGGATCATTGCAAACCTTACTTTTATGAAAACTTGTTCCCTTTTCATTTGCAAACCTGGAAGAGCTTCTAGCTTACTGAAGCCTGATTTAACACCAAAGAAATTTTGGATGTTTTCATTTCTGCTGAGATAAGTAGAAATTTTCTTAATCTGATCATAGTTAAGAGAAATCATCCTCAAACATTCTAGATAGACTTCAGAATTAGAATTTTCTTTGATTTTGAAATTTATGCTTTTAGAGTTTTCAGAGATTGTTTTCCTTTGAAAACGGATTGTTTATTGAATTGTAGTTTTGATTTGATTGTTCAAGGAATTTTATTTTAAAAGAGTAACTGATCATTCTTGCAAATTGAGTTCTTCATGAAATCGTCTTCTTTTCAAAAGTGATTTTGTTTATGAATGAAAGATTTTGTGTTTTGAAAATTGATAAATCTCTCAACTTTTCCTTAAATAATATTCATTGAAAATAAAGAGTTTCAATTCTCATTTAGATGCATTTAGAGTAATTTTTGAGTCGGGTCACAAACATCATTAAAGTTTCAACTCCATATCCTTTGTCTTAAGCAACAACCAAATTAATATAGCGCCTTAATAAAATCAATCTATATATTTTACATTTTCTAGGGCTCATTCCACCAACATAGCTTAGGCTAGTGTTTTGGAATAGGTTGTAATAAACGTTCCAAAATAATTTAAACAAATAAGTAGAATCTTACTGTAGGAAAATCCAATTGTTGCATTTGTGCTATGGTAAGCTCCTCTTAAAATATTCAAGCAAGAGATCATGTCGGACCCAGTGAGGTAATCATACCTATCTCACTGGAAAATATAGAATATGTGCATGTAATACAAATGGTAAACCTCAGATTAACCATTGTCAAGGAGCCTAGGGTCACTTGTAGACAAACCTCAGATTTACGATGTCGAGGAGACTTCAAGGGGATTGAGCTTGATACTCTGCCCTTGTGTGTATATCAGATCATAGATTATTTCCCCAGATAAATTTGTTTCCATTGGTGACCTTAGTGACCATAATCTTCAAGATTTTTCCCAAGGTGATGGTGGAGGGAAGGCTCCACTATACCTCGAACAGACGTTGGCAAGACTCACTTGGACTTTCTGGAGGGTACTCTTCACTTCGAGATGGCATAAGTGGAGAGAATTTCATTGGACTGTTTCATTGAGTAGGTTGTCAGGGTAGTTGTTCCAACCGCCAAGTTTTCCACATTAAATTTCTATGACGTTGGATTTCATCACCAACTAGTGTTTTTAGTATGGAAACATATTGTTTGTGTATGGATTGTATCTTACATTTTGTAGGTGTGTGTTCAATTTTCTTGTTTCCTTAGCGACCTTAGGTATATTTTGTTGAAATATTTTTTGATTTCATGTGTTAAATATCAACCGTGGCTGAATTACTGAGACACTCTCATAGAATGTAGGGGAAACCCCCTGAGTACACACCGAGTTAATTAGAAAATCTTAAATCTGAAAGAGGTCAACAATTAGGAACCAGATCTACTAAAAAAGAGGAAACATCAATAATTATATGTCCCAATTATGAAGTGAATCAAACTCAGACAGAAGAAAAACCAGAAATTTCAGAATTAATCATAGTTGAGTCTGCAACCAGTGAATTTTTAGATAGTCAACTTATTGGACCTGAGATATCTGAACCTGAAACTGAATCTACTTCATCTGAGTCAACTTTGGAGTTCATAACCTGAAGACTTGGTTGTCCTCATTCACCTCGAGTGAAGTTTCATATCACTAAGAACCTTCCTCCTGGCCTGATTAGTATTGAAGAGATTAATGACACGGAAGAAGAGGTTGTACTTCCTTCGCGTCAAGAATATTTAGATCTAAGGTATAGTGAATCGATTTACCCTTATAGCCCTTTTAAACCGCACCCTTGGTATTCTCAGTTAACCAACTTTCTACATAATTCTGGTCTCAATTATTCGCCACCCTGTATTCCTTTTTACTCCATACCCAGAGGTAGTTACATGCCTTCATCGAACATGTTTGGTGAGTCATCCATGTTTTCTTCATCGCCATAATTTTTTTTTGTATGGTGGTCCATCGGTTCCTACAGGATACCAGTCGCTTTCTGGAAATTTCTCAGGAGCATCTCCCTCTTCTGAAAAAATTACACAATCAACTGGTCCTAATGAATCTAATACTGAAAATTTGACAATGGAACAAGTCTACATGATGTCTAGAAATATTCCTTTACCTGACCCTCAAGGTAGAAATTTACCACCTGGGGGGCAGTATACTCCTCAAGGACAACCTCTTCAAGGGAAGTACTCTATACTAGGGCCACAACCTCTTCAAGGGAGGTACCCTATGCCAGGGCCACAACCTATTATTATCAAGAACAACAATTATTTCAAGGAGATCAAACGTTTACTGGAAATTATCTAGAAAATTATCAAACTTACGTTCCAATAAATCAACTTGGTTATGGCCAACCTTAGGCACCACAACCTTTAATGGGAGCTCCTTATCCTGGAGTTAACACAGTGTGGAACCCGTTGTTGAACCAACAAAATTTGAAACCTACTGTGAAATTACCTTATAATCATCCTGGTCAACCAACTGGTCAATTTGGTACCCAAATCCAACAACATGTCCAACCTACACTTCAAATTACACCTCAGGTTTCTGTACCTAGTAGTCAACAACTTGGTCTGAGTACACCTAGAACTCTTGTCCAATCTGCTGTACAAATTTCTATTCAACAACCAAGTACACATATCCCAGGAGTTTCCCAAGTCTTTATTACTACAACCCCTCAAACGATGAAATCAACTGTATCACAAGAAATCCCTCAAGTCACTGCTCACCAAACTTAATATACGGTTCAGTCTACTGTTCGAACCTCTGCAGGAAAACCTGTTACAACTACAATTCCAACAAGCCAACCCTATACAGGTCAGTTTTTTAATCAAACGTATCAAGGATAGTTTCAATATGGACCTGTAGAGAAAAATTCAGTCTACCAAAGTCAACTATACCCTAGTTATACATATCAGATACCAGCTCAACCTCAATCTGGTATGGCTAACCTTGGATACCTCGGAGGTATTCCAATCCCAACTGCATAGGCTATTATAGGCTACCCTAGATATCCTCCTCCGGGCACTGTTATCATTCCTCAAGGTTATCAATTTTCTCAATAGGACACTAATCGTCGGTTACCATTCATTGCAACTTTGAACTTGCTAGATTTTTCATGCCTCACAAACGATCCGATTTATTATCTTTTGTTTTGGCCACCAATGCCGAATAAGTTGCTCAGTGACTTACCTAAGTTTTAAGGTAAATCAGGAGAAGACCCCTCAAATAATGTGATGAATTACCATCTTTGGTGCGCATCCAACTCTTTAATTTATGATTCCATTAGATTGAGACTGTTTCAAAGAAAATTAAGGGGCTTAGCTACAAAGTGGTATATTGAGCTACCACGTGGCTCTTTTAATAATTTCAACGTGTTAGCGACAACTTTATTAACTCACTTCCAGTTGCCAGTCCATTACAAAAATGGCACGAAACCCTTAACTTCATTAAAATAGAGTGTGTATACATACATTTCAGATCACATACATGAATGGAGACGTAGATGACATTTAGTGAAAGTTTTCATTCCGAATCAAATCTTGGAAGAATGGTTCATCAAATCATTACTTCCAAAGATCATTGAAGATGTAGCTAAGGGAGGCATTGTTACAGAAGACCAGGTCATATCTCAAGCACAGTACTTAGACCTTGTCTATACACAATTTGGTACTTAATACGAAAAAATTCCTGACTTGCCTCATCCATGTCAAATAACTACAACTCCTTCTAGTTCTCATTCTACAAACAGTGTAATTGGTACAGTTAGTGCTAACAAGAGTAAGAAGAAGTCATCCAAACCTACTTCTGCTATCATAACTTTACCAGATTCACCTAAAGGAGATTCTTCCCTTGAAACTTCTATTGACATTCATGTTGTAGATTCATCCACGGCTAAAGCTAAAACCGGAAATAAGAGCAAAGGAAAGAAGAAAAACAAACAAATACATGTCCTAAAGATAAAACATAAAAAATGAACCAGCTGACGAAAAGTGGAAACCTCGTTATCCTTGTCTTATCTGTGACAAGGATCACTATACTAAAGAGTGTCCACATCGGTCCGACGTATCCAAAATTTTCAAAGGTTCACCCACACCTGCTGTATTAAAGGATCCTTTTCCCACTCAAGATAATAAAATGATAGGATCTTCTTCAAATTCATCGGTATATATTCTAATGATGTCTCAGGTCATGGTTGTGACGCGATCTCAAGACCATGGAACTAAAAATCTTGTAACTGGTAGAGAGATAGAAAATTCTAGTCAAACACCAGCCATACCTCCTTCAACTTCCAAACCACTTCAAATCGAGAAATATAATCTTCATTTAGTGATTAAACCACCTGCTAAAGGTGTACTTCTAAAGTCAGCTTTCAATCCACATGTAAGAGCTTCTCAGAATTACAACATTGTTGACGAATTGGCAATATCCCCTTCAACAATATTGGACTTAGAAGTGCTACAATCATGTCCAACACAAAGGAAATTAATATTATCGGCTATCAGAGCTATTGATCCTCAGTATTTGAACCTCATAGTCTTTGACCTCAAAAATTTTGCACCAAGAATCACTCGTCAGATGGCTTTTCAAATTCCAGTATTAGTCAAATCATGACGAGTTTTTCGTACTATAATTGATGAGGGGGAATCTACGTGTATAATTTCATTAAATTGTTGGAAAACCATGGGTTCTCCAATACTCAACCAATCATAGACTATCCTTAAAGCCTTTTATGGAAGAGGATTTCATCCATACAGAATACTCCAGGATATACCTATAGAAGTAGAAGGAAAAACTGTTAATCTAGAGGTGGAAGTTGTTGATGCCCCTCTTGATTACAACCTTATTTTGGGTCGTAGTTGGTCTTATGCCATGATTACTGTAGTTTCATCATTATTTTGGGTTATCATGTTCCTCTTAAAGGAAATATTGTGAAAATCAATCAGTTTTCATACTTTTCATCATAACCTACTTCTACAGACAACATCTAGCATCTCAAAAAAACGGTTATCCCATATGAATATGTTGGTGTAGGATTGATTAAGGATTCCGATCTCATGGGAACTTTCGCTATACCTCCACCCAATGTACCGCGAACAATTGCCAACATCAATATGATCTCATCAAGCACTATACCATTTGATGACACATGGGTAGTGCCTTCAGAATCAGAGTTGGACTCTTTTAATGGTGAGATGCCTTTGAGTCCTTTTGAAACAACATATTTAGCAGTATAATCGTATTTTGAAAACCCTTCAAATAATCCTGATAAAATGAATGTGATCAGCGAAGAATATTCTTCTCTATCGAGATCAGCCTTGACACCATTTTCGGATCACTTTCAACATGTATTTGAAACTGATAAAAGTATTCGGGAAATTTTATCATCGGATGAATTACCTTGGGATGATCTACATCATAGATCTTCATTTTTCCTTGATATTGATAAACTTGAAAATGATTTTTCGTCTATTTTTACGATTTATTATGTCAAGGAACCTTGGAATGCTACATCGATTACGCATTCGGATTCTAAGACAAATTTGGGAAATATGTCTACAACAGTTCTATTGGCATATCAATTAAACCTGGAATTATTGAAAACATTCATATAGGTGCTTCTTATTCGATGGAATACATTAACACTTACAAAGCCCTATTTCAAGAATTCTGAGACATTTTTGCATGGTCTTACGAAGATATGCCAGGAATCGATCTTAAGATTGTCATTCATGAAATTAAGACATACTCGGATGCTAAGAATATTAGACAGAGATTACTTCCAATACATCCGCAGAAAGTTGCCGCAATAAAAGCTGAAGTTGAGAAGTTATTACGAGCAGGATTTATTTATCCAATTCCATTGATAGATTGGGTATCTAACATAGTTCCCATCACGAAGAAACAAGGGACTTAAGAGTATGTGTTTATTATCAGGACATTAACAAAGCGTGTCCAAAAGACAACTATTCTATGCCCTACATCAACCAAATTATTGATGATTGTGCTGGAAATGAAATATTCTCATTTATGGATGGTTTTTCTGGCTACAATAAAATCAACATACTCCCTGCCGATCAACCAAAAATAACGTTTATATGTCCTTGGGGTACGTTTCTTATTGCAAATTACCTTTTGGACAAAAAAATGTTGTTGCAATGTTTCAAAGAACTATGTCTTATGCTTTTCATAATATCAAACATATTGTACAACCTTATCTGGATGACTTACCTGCTCATTATTTACGCATAGAAGATCATCCTACACACTTACGAGCTATCTTCATGCGATGTAGGAATTACAAAATCCCCTTGAATCCGCACAAATGTGTTTTTTGTGTACAATCACGAAAATTACTTGGATTCATCATTCCAAAAGACGACATTCGTGTCAACCGTTCGAAGGTTGAGGCTATCATCAATTTACCTCCTGCTTCCACTCTTCGCCAAATCTAGAGTTTGCAAGGGAAAGAAATTTTTTTATGTAGGTTTATCTCGAACTATGTTGAGTTAACAAAAGGTTTTACCTGGTTGTTGAAACAAAGTGTTCCTTTTATTTGGGATGAGATTGCTAATAAATCTTTTGATGCACTAAAATACGTTTTGACCCATGCACCATTATTTCATCCACCCAATTACCACCAAGATTACTTTTTATACTTAGCTGCCTCTGATTCCACAATTGGAATGGTTTTGGTTCAACAGGATGAATCTCACAACGAACATGTAATCTATTACCTAAGTTAGAATCTCAACTCGATGGAAATAAAATATTTGCATGTGGAGAAATTGGAATTAGTAGCAGTTCAAGCTGTCCAACGATTCCGTCACTACATATTTTTATGTAAAACAACAGTGATATCTAATTGCAACTAGATGATGTATATCTTGACAAAGAAATTAATCGGGGGCAAGTTTCATCCAACCGTTGTTCACTCTTCAATGCTATAAATGGAGGAAGGCAGCTCCAAATTGGGTTCTACATGTGCTGAAAATATTGTGCCTTGAGAATTGCCATAACTACTACGCTCTGTTCATGTCAGGGAGTGCTACTCCCACTTATTGTAGTAACCTGGAGTTTGTATTCTGAGCGAGAATTACTACGACCAATCCTGCTGAAACATTGGTCTTGAACATCCCACGCATTCACACGCCAAGTCATTAACTCCACTTGTGCCTTCATTCCTTGAATAGCCTAGAATTTGTACAAACCACAGTTTTTCAATGCATGCATGGTTGCATTGTCATCCATGGCTTCCTCATCTACGAGCTTCTGTTATCGTTCTCTCCATTCCAACATGGTTAAATGACCTACAAATAAACAAATTAAACAGTTAAAACCATTTGGAAGAAAACTTGAACCATTTTTGAAAAGAAATTTTGGTTTTTAAAATGTTCACGGCACCTGTGTAGGTTCTATGTGTAGATAGTGTAGTCTTCCGCACTCACTCCACGCAGAACCCGCGACAACCCAACGTTTTTTCTTTTAAAAAACTGTCGGGGTCCGCGGTTATCACATGGATCACTCGCGCACCCCCGAGAGCGTATTTTGAAACATGAATTTATCTCAAAAAATGAAATAAAAGCTCAAAATAAAAAATGAAATGGATGAGAACGTAGCTAAGGATGCTGTGGATTACCTGGTTCTGACGGTTTGAGAAATGAACGTTCGGTTCTCTTGATATCTGCTCCAAATTTTTTTTGGCCAAAATCTCTCTATGCACTATTCTGGAAACAAAAGGTGAAAATGACTTATTTCAGTTCCTTTTTATAGTTTTTAATGAATAAAATATTATTATTTTATTTATTTTTCACTTTTAAAAGGTCATTTTTAAATATTTTTACTTTTTGGAAGCAGATATTTGTAATATTTTGAGTTTTTGTGCAGGATACATGATCTTTGGTGAAAAGAATTATTTTGACATTGAGTATAATTTTATCATTTATTCGGGCTCTATAAAAATACGAAAAATTGAAACCCTAGAGTCCTCTTTTAAGCCCTTTTCATACTCTCGAAATATGAAAAGATTGCCGAGTACTTGACTATTCGAAATCGTTAAAGGAAATGAACAATCGTCCTTTCAGTATAAGTTTACCCCTGTTCCGGACTAAACTGGAATAGTTACGAAAAATTTATACGTTGACTAATCACGGCCAATAGAGTTCTCTCCTACATTATTTAATCCTTTTTCAGGCTCGAGAGATTAAAATTACGAAAAAGAACAACCATGGAGTTTACTTATGTTTTTCTTCTGACTCCATAAAACTGAAAAACACCGAGTTTCTCCTATATTGGACTCGTTAAAATTTAACAGTAAAGGACCTATCGATTACAACAGGAATGAACCACTCCTTCTTGGGGTTCAATTTTAATGCGCTTACAAAAACAAGAAAATTTTATCCCCCTCAAGCCTGACAAAAATAGAGAGGTACTTGCCATTAATGGTGGGGGAAAAAGAGATAAAAATAATCTATTTGTCACCCTTGTTTAGAAAGCATCATGCCACTCTAGAACAAGACACTTTGTCACACTTGTACCTAGGTTGGTAAATCCTTTGTCTAAAAGTTAATCAAACCACATTGAAATTCTTCAGTCGGTTTCTGGGTATTAGCTTTAGGTTAAATTCTTCCAAGCCATCTGCAATGTAATTATGTGTTCAAGAGAGAGTTCAAATAAACCATTCATTCCAAACATTTGTCTCCATTCACGTTGACCATCCCTGAGTCAGTCCTTAAAAAATATTTCTTCAAAACTTGGTCTAATATTTTCATTTCGTGGGCTTTCCTACAATGGATCACTTTCTATCGACATCAGCTCATCATCTAGCAAGTTGATGTAGAATCCCATCAGTACCTTGGGATCTACATGCCCTAATGGAAGGTTTCTCACCTTCGACAATAGGTTGCATCATTGAAATTCAATCGAACGATTCTATGAGTGTTCGACTGCAAATCATTAATTCACACTTCATGGATTATAATGGAGTATTTTAAGAGCCATTGTCATTATTGGTGGTTTCTCTCACACTTGTTAATGATTCACATCATTGACCGGTAATCAAGTGGTTTCTACCATGTTCGACTTCGACACAATCAATCGCATAGATAGATTTGTACTAGTTCAGGAAGTGGAAATCAAGACCCTGGATCTAGTTTCCACCATCTAGGCTGCGAGGAGTTTTATTATTCATGATACAGTAGACTACTCATGACATATGTTTGTGCCCATACTGTGTCTCTTTTGATTTAATATTGAAACTATATATGTACTAGAACATTTAGTTAGTTTTGATATGACTATGGGAATGCCTACCTCAGCGATGACATATATATATATATGTGTGTGTGTGTGTGTGTGTGTGCATTGAATTTTTTTACAGGTTTTCGACTGGTCTCTCCAATCTAATCCTCAGAATGATAAAGCACTTCACTCTTCAGAATAATCTCAGACTTCACACTTTAGGGGGGAAATCCGTTACACGTCATTTTGTCACCATGACATTTGACTGCTCATATGGGTCTATCACCATCCATATCATGTTCCCTTAGAGGTCAAAAACACCAATTTTCCTAAATCAAGTCTTGGAATTGGAGAAAAGCTCTATAAAACCCTTAAAGTCTACCTGCGTTGTTTTTCTAGCCTTTCCCTGTGCATGTGTTGATGTTTTGTCCATAAACTACGGAAACTCCCGCACTTTTTGTCACTATTACTTGCATACCCCCATGAAAAGAAAATAAAAAGAAAAAGTAAATTCTAGAAGCCTAGCTAGTCAAATATTCTCCCAACTGGAAGCTTCTAGAGTCACGATCAGTTCGAGCTTTATCCCTCCACTCATGGAGCTTATCCCTTGGTCCAGGGAGCTCAAATCCCTTCATGAGAGGAATCCATCCCCCTCTTCATGGAACTGAAACTACCTCCATTTCCCTATAAATTGAGCTCAAGTTTCGGGTTGAAGGGTAGATACCAATGCAATTAGAAGCTGATGTATATAGTTTCTAAGCCGAAGAGAGTTCATAAGAGTGCATACTTTCTACACTAGTAAGTTTTTGTTGGAATGAGAATGATCAAACCCTTGTGTCTATAACTCTATGTTAGTATTCAGAGAGGAAGGCTTATCAAACTGAAGGAGAAACGATTGTTCAGGACCCCGGGAGAAATCTGTACGACATCAAGGCATTATGTTGTAAGATTACTCTTTTTATTCAAGATAATACATATGGATCTCTTTTTCTAATTGATTTGTTTCTATGCTTATTGGAATAACATCAATACTTAGATTCCTTGATCACTAAGTTGGATTAGCATTTTCCGATTATTATATGTTGCAAATGCTTTGATTCTTTGTCTTGTCTTTGATTGTAGGTTCTACTCTTTAGAGAAACCACTTTGGAGTGACTGGAACAAAGGCTACATCAAATGTTTGGATTTCAAGGTGGGGGCATTTCCTCTCTACTTTATTATAATAATTTTGAAATGTAATTAATCTAGAGGAAAAGGTTTCCAAATGGATCTTTTTTTCTAGTTACTCACTGGAGTACTAGGGAGATCACTCTTGTTCACAAGAGGGATTAATCCACGTAACAAAATGGCGACTCCACTAGGGATCTAGAGCTTAGTTTTCTTTATTTGTTTTCAGTTTGAATTTTAAGTTTTCTAATTTTGAATCCTTTGAGTCTGGTTGGGTAGATCAATTTTAAGAATCTGTGAAAAAGAAGCTTGTTATTTATTTTTTCCAAGTTTTTCCTTGTGGGTTTCAGCAGAAAACAGTGCGGAAACCTACGCGAATTTTAGTTCAATTCAGTGCACATGCGCTCTATATTCCACTATAAACTGTGCAACTTCAGAAATTTTTTGAAAAATTAAATTTCTCTTTTTTAGAGCTAGATAACCTGATTCTTTATGTTTTCCCCAGTCTATCTTAGTTGTCAAATATTATGTGAGAATTTCTTTTCGGAAAATTTTGCGTTTGTGTGATTTATCATCCTGTTTGCATTTTATAATTGAGAGTTTGCCCTATTTTATTGTTTCTCTATAAAAAAGATACCTTCATTTTCCTCAGCTTACTGGTATGATGATATTATATTTTTGAGCCATTAGGATCATTGTAAACCTTACTTTTATGAAAACTTGTTCCCTTTTCATTTGCAAACCTGGAAGAGCTTCTAGCTTACTGAAGCCTGAATAACACCAAAGTACTTTTGGATGTTTTCATTTCTACTGAGATAAGTAGAAATTTTTCTTAATCTGATCACAATTAAGAGAAATCATCCTCAAACATTCTGGATAGACTTCATAATTAGAATTTTCTTTGATTTTGAAATTTATGCTTTTAGAGTTTTTAGAGATTGTTTTCCTTTGAAAATGGATTGTTTATTGAATTGTAGTTTTTGAATTGATTGTTCAAGGAATTTCATTTCAAAAGAGTAACTGATCATTCTTGAAAATTGAGTTCTTCATGAAATCATATTCTTTTCAAAAGTGATTTTGTTTATGAATGAAATATTTTATGTTTTGAAAATTGATAAATCTCTCAAATTTTCCTTAAATAAGATTCATTGAATAGAAAGAGTTGCACTTCTCATTTAGATGCATTTAGAGTAATTTTTGAGTCGGGTCACAAATATCATTAAACTTTCAACTCCATATCCTTTTTCTTAAGCAACAACCAAATTAATAAAATGCCTTAATAAAATCAATCTAGATATTTTACATTTTCTAGGGCTCATTCCACCAACATAGCTTACGCTAGTGTCTTGGAATAGGTTGTAATAAATGTTCCAAAAAAATTTAAACAAATAAGTAGAATATTGCAGTAGGGAAATCCAATTGCTGCATTTGTGCTTTGGGAAGCTCTTCTTAAAAGAGTCAAGCATGATATTATGTCGGATCCAGTGAGGTAATCATACCTATCTCATTGGAAAAGATAGAAGATGTGTACGTAATACAAATGATAAACCTCAGATCAACCATTGTCAAGGAGCCTGGGGTCACTTGTCGGCAAACCTTAGATTTACCATGTTGAGGAGCCTTCAAGGGGATTGAGCTTGATACTCTGCCCTTGCATGTATATTGGATTATAGACTATTCCCCTAGGTACATTTGTTTCTGTTGGTGACCTTAGTGACCATAATATTCAGGATTTTTCCCAAGGTGACGGTGGAGGGAAGGTCCCACTGTACTTGGAACAGACATCGGCTAGACTCACTTGCACTTTCCAGAGGGTACTCTTCAATTCGATATGGCATAAGTGGAGAGACTTTCACTGTCTCTTTTAAAGGATCAAAAAGTCATCATCCATTGTTAGAGATCCAAGGGAGGTCATTTTGACCTACTTTCCCAGTCAAATGAAGAAGAGTGTCATTTCAAGCTTCAAAGACATCTTATCTATTTTAAAAATTCATGTCCAATGTGAAAGTTCAAAAGTTTTCAAAAACAGTCTCAGTGTCTCATGAAATGGAGAAAATTTATCTCAATGTCTCATTTTAAAATCCTAAGAAGGCCATCTCAAATGTCAAGAAATTCAAAAGAGGTTAACTCTATCCTCTAATCTTATTCAAAGAGCCAAAGAGTCACCTTTCATTTCAAAGGGTTCAAAAATTCTTTTCTGTCTTCTTACCTCATTTGAAAAAGCCAACATGTCATCCTCCAAGTTGCACAAAAGGTTTTAAAAGGGTCATTTCAAAGGTCTTGGAGAGTGAAGGAAATTTAATTTTAATTATTCTCATCTCATTTGAATGGGTAACATGTTTTTGTCTGTTATCACTCTCCCCAACTTACGAAGGCTAAGAAAGGAGTGGAGAAAGGTAACCACAAACCAACCTTTTGGCTAGGTATCTAGCCCTACCTAGACCAGAGAGGGCTCTCTGTATGTCACTTTAAATATTCAATGAATGTATGAGTACCATGGGATTTTAGGCTAGATATATATATATATATAATATATATATATATATATATATATATATATATATATATATATATATATATATATATATATAATATTTGAATGAGTAAGTTTGATTGGTAATTGGGATGTTGTATAGGAATAAGAATCAAGGAACTAAGGTTTATTTCAAAGGTTAAATTGTAGAGAAAAAGATGAGGCTAGGTAGGTAAACTATTGAGCATACTTAATTTTTCATTGTGTATAGGGCTTGAAAGAGAGGAGTTTAAACGAGCATTTAAAATGAATTCATTCATTAGGATAACTGACACATCTATGAAAATCTTAATAAACAGAGCATCTAAGTAAATGATTTCTATTGATAAACAAAAAATATTAACATACATAAGCTGCAATGGAAATGGAGTAACAAAGAGGAAAACAATGCTCAAAATCAATACCACAGGAATCTCACAATATCTGTTGCAGCATCTTTGAATTCATTAACAAAATGTTTACAATAGCTCCACTATGATATCAGAGTCTTAAAACTCAACTATCCAATTAACTAACTACCAACTAACTACCAACCTCTTCTTCCTCTATCTTCTTTCTATTTATAATTTTACAATAGATCTGCGAGCAAGACTTAGACCTTCTGATTCCTTTCATAACAACTTTACAAAAAAAAAAAAATAAGGAGAAAAAGTAGATTGTCTGCTATTTTTAGAAATTTAAAATCCTAACAGAACTATGATGGAATTAATCATATTAACAGGTTGTCTTCAAGCTTTAAGGAGGCGCTGTTATTTGCTGATAGGTGTCAAATCCTTTAAAACCATGCTACCTAAAAAACTTGTAACTGCCCCTTTAAATCCTGTATGTGCTGCTTTTGGAAAAATGATGATATATTGAGGAGTAATGGTAGCATGGGTCCTTTGGAAATATGAACTGTTGTTCCAGAGAAAAATCTGTCATTGTTCCATTCCTTTGGCTTTACTGGACTCGATAGGTTTTCTTTTGCGGTTATAATTTAGTTTTTAAAATAAGAAACCCGTGTTAATGATTTTAATGGAAGGACTGGAGGCGTGAAGGATTTGTTTTTTAATGAATTAATATTTTTTTATAGAAATGGAGTGAAGTGATAAGAACAGGGAAGGAGACACATTGATGTGGACCAGCAGGAGGAAAAACCTTTTATATATCCCAATCAGAAGAAGAGGGCATTGGAGGAGAAAATGGACTTTGTGTTTTGTGATTTGCGATATCGCAAATCGAGGAGTCAAACTTATCGCATATCGGGAATGTAGAATTAACTAATTTCAGGGCTTTCGGGACTTATCACATTTCGGGACCGGAGTTTATATCGCATTTCGGGGATAGGAACACTTAACACATATCGAGAATCAGGGTAATGGGGCAGGTAACATGAATGGATGACAACATAAATTGCGATATGCGATATAGAAGGTGACATGGCAGGGAAAGGTCCCACTTTAATATCGTTATCGGGGAAATGGGAAGGCGAAAGTAAGTGGAAGTAATGCAAATTTGCGATTTGTGATGGAGTAGGTCCCTTTTTAAAGGTTTTTAAAGCGGAAAAAAGGAAATGCATTAAGTAAAGAAATATCATAAAGTGCCTGAAACATTTGATAAAGGGTTTTTAAAGTGATTTGAAAGTTACAAAGCATATCAAAGGGAATCATGGGTCCTACCATTATTGCATCGGGAAATCGATGAAGTGGCAAGTGAAGGTGGCAAGGATTTTTGCGATATGCCGATTGCGAAAAGGGAAGGGGTCCACAGTACATTTAAGTGTGGTAAGTGATATCATATATATTAAAGGTTTTATGTGGGGGGTGGAACTAATTTTTAATGATAAAAAAGGAATTTTAATGGTTAAAAAGGGTTTTGAAAAGGGAAATGAGTGTTGGACTTTGGGTTTTGGAAAAATGAAAGATAAAAGTGTGAAAATGAAATGAATGAAGGAAGAAATGAAATTTTCTCAACATTACACTTTGACAACAACACTTTCTTCTTTCAACTGCACTAAAAAGGCAGATTGATTCCTTGGAGCTTTGACAGTCATGGATATAATGATGAAACAACAAATCAGACCTAGAATCTATTAGTGACAAAAATTTATTTTGAGAACTTGTTCGAAAAGAACAAATTTTGACCTAAGACTCAATGAAAAACTCCTAAAAGAGATATTTTTGATCACTGATACACTGACACTAACATTGGCTCCAGCTGGGGATGGCAGCTCCTTCAGGAGGTGTAAAGAACACTGTAGATCAAGTAGTCTTACCATTGGGAAATAGAGTCAAAACTAGACTATGAATGACTAAAAAACTGACTTGAATAAAAGAAAATTTATAACCTTAATTGTAGACTAACTACAAACTTTACTGAAAGATACTACTAAAAAGTGCTCAAAATTGAGCTGATTTACTACACCTATTCTACCCTATGTATACATCACTTTGTGAGTTGAAATGGAACAACCAATGCAACCATGTAAGCATTTTGGCTGTTAATTGAATTCTCTGTGAGTGCTTGGTTATGAGAAAGAAAGGAAAATTACTAAAAGGAAGCTCCCATGAATATTTGTAATCACATTGAATCTTAATGAAATGAAAAATCATGAGCCCACCATATGACCTCAAGAATGCTGCAAAAGGATCTTCATAGGAATACATTTTGATTTCCAACCCATCTAATGCATTACTGCTATGCTCTAGGTGGTTTGAATATGAACTTTCATCTTTATCCTTACTTTGCTGATATGAATACAGTTTTTCGAATGAACATTGGAATGAAACTCTTGTTGAACAAGACAATGATGCTGGCTGCCCAATCATATTTTTATCATCTTTGTTTTGAAGCTCATTGCTAATTAATAGAGAAGAAATTTGATTGCATAAATCATCTAAAACATCAGCTATCGGATCATGGAGAAATTGAGAAGAGTGATGCAACTTATTATTCATTGATTCCAATGAGACTACATGACTTTCTACTTTTTGAGTGTTGGTTGTCAATTCTTCAAGCATGAGAAACTATGATTCTATTTCTGGCATACTGTTTTTCTTGGATTCATACTCTTCCAATTCATATTCTAAATCTTCCTTGAAAAGAAAACATTCTTCAAGATTATTAAACGTGACAACCTTATCCTCTTTATGAAAGAAAATAGTGTTTGTTGGCTAATCTTCTTGCATGAAATCATCTTCACAAATTGGTTTCCTTATAATAGCTTCCTGCATATTTTCATTAATCTCATGACTATCATCATTTAAATTCAAATTTTAATCTTCAATAATGGACGAAGATTGATTCACACATTCTTTCTTCTGTGAACACTGCAAACCTGATTTTTCTTGGTTGTAACATGGCTGTTCAAGAGCTGGTCTATCTCATCTTCAGATAAAGGAGAAGACTAGTTTTGATAGAAATTGTCATTGGCTTGCTGATTTTCATTTTTAGAATCTAAAATTTTCATGTCTCTTCATAAATATTATAATCCATAAATTCTATATCCTCATCAATACTTTCAATATGATGAATGAAACCCTCAAAATAATCACAAAAATTTTGTACCAGCAGCAAATATGGATAATGATTTTTATAATTCTAAAAAAATATTGAATGAAAATCCTTTAAAGAACATATTCTAGCTGGTTTCAACCATTCATACCAAGTTCTTTCTTTGTCTTCTAGAGTAGCCATAAATATCTTCATTAAGCAATTCTCAGGAAACTTAATTTTGAGTCTATGTATATTGTTACCACTAGAAAATTGGACAAGCAAATATGAGATTATTTAATGTCAGGAAAAAGGATTTACAGGGCTAAGAGACATTAGAGAATATAAAATTTAAAAATCTCTATGGTCTAAAAGGAAAAATCAAATTGCACACAGAAAGAACTAGTCAAATGTGCCTTTGCATGCATAATTCTTCGATAAGCGCGCCTTTGCGTGGATTTCCTCGAAAAGTCGTGTGGTCCTGAGAGTGGCAGGAGTCACTTGCCGAGACCACAAGGCACACTCAAGGACATTGATCCCACACTTGAGGCTTCCTAAGTAAATCTACCCAAGCCTCCTTAGGACCTCAAGGGAGCACACAATGGAATCAATGTGGCACACAATGGAATCACCCTCCTCTCTTGGGTCACCATCCACAATGTACCAAGAGAGGGAAGGAGGATTTGAATTATCCTATAAAAGGCCACCAAGAGATGAACAATATGAGACCACATTGTTATGATGGCTATAATTTCCCGAAGAAATACCAGCAGTGTGTGATTTGAAGCAAAGATATAGGGGACTCATTTGTTGGCCATCCAATAGCTCCAGTCCACCATAGTAGTGAGAGGGAGATTTTGTGCCAAGGCAGCTTAGAAGTAAAGACATCATTATATCAGGACTTGGAGCTCCATAGTTCCAAGGGCCCCTTGGAAAGTGGGTTAAAGTTTCATCCTCGTTTCCTACCAGAACTCAATAAGAGGGGACGTAAGCACCGCCATTTGGATTATTGAAGTTGTTTGACTCTATTTAGAGCTTTTGTGTTATTAGTTTTAGTTTTAGTTTAGTTTGTATGTTTGAATGTGCATGCCATTTCTCTATCTAGTATGTTTATGTTTCAACATGTTCCACTAACTTGCTTGACTCCATCTATTTTATGCCTGTGACAAATAACTTAAGAGGGAAAAATCACCACTCTTAAGAAAGTGTGATTTGGTACATTCGTGCACCAAACAAACCAACACAGGTTTGGCGACTCCATTAACTTTTATTTCCAATTTTATGTGGTTGTGCCTTTTTGCATAGACCTCCGTCTTTGCTGTGGAGTTGGGCTGGAATTTCCCCCTTTCTCTCCTTCACTGCCTGGTTCATCCTAAGTGACAGGCTGAAGCTGAAGAGCTCCCAAAAAATTGTATTGCATGAAATTGTGCGGCTTTCTTACAGATAGACATGTTGGGGTTCTAGTGTTTTGGACAGACTAGAAAGACCAAAAGAACGGACAACATCACAACCACTTTGGGGCCCTAGGATCTAGCCCTCCTGGACCCGGAGAGGGATCTCTCCAATAAAGCAAAGAATGATATATCTTTGAAAGCTCAAAATGAGGTATTAGGCTAGGTATTAAGCAAAAAGGGGGTTTTAAATGATTTAGTTGATTGTCGGGTTGGTCAAATATCATTAACTGAGAAGGTTATGGAATGAAAGGAGTAAAGCATCAGGATGTTTCAGCAAAAGAGGATAGGTTAAGAATGTGCCATCCATTGGGCTATGGAGTCATGAAAGGAGATTACTTGCATACAACTAGCCAAGGCTTTCATAGGGAAAATCATCTATACTAAAGGATATTTCAGATAGATGGTGAAATGGAACAATAAGGAGTGAAAGGAGAGACACAAAGGGGAGCTTAAGATCAGACCAGAGGTCATCTAACTCCAGATCTACTTCAGCATACTCTCAAAAGGAAAACAGAGTTAAGATTAAAAACAGAACTAGGCCTGAGATCAGAGAGGGACTTTTAACCTTCAATGCTTTGACACTAGCTCAAGGGATCTCAGTAAGGCCAATCTGATGGAATCAGACCCCAGTGGATAGGGCTTACACTAAATCCCCGTTATCCCAATTCGTCCAGCTTAAACCAAACCAGAACATCTAAGTAGCAAACCCCAAATCCACACATCAACAAGCATGGGCTGGACCAACATCTTCACTGGTTAAATTGCATGAATTTTTTCTTAGATTCACTATCAGCAGAAAAAACATCAAGGATAAGAAGAGCAGTGGGCATTAAGGTACCATGTAGGGGTATATCTTAAGCCTGATTTAATGATTCTTATCGGAGAATAAATGGACAACATGAATAATGTAATAAAACAATTGCAGTAAGAAAACATCACCCGTAATATATACCAGGATCCTGTGAAATTTAATTGATTAATTGATGTGAAAAACTAGTCATATACACTGAGCTCAATGGCTGATTACAGTCCAAACTTCTCCTGCCAGGCTACTAAATTACAAACTACTCAGCTATCCTCCCCCAACAACTATTCTAACAGTCGAATGAACCCCTATAATAGCAACTACAACAACAACAACAACAACCTTTACAATATGTTCTTCAGGGGTTCTTATAGGAGAATGAATAGTAGTAGAAGCATATATGCATTTAACGAATTCATTAAGACAGAGTGGAGGAAGTATCCATGCCCACTCTACTTAATAGCTCTGCACTATACTTTGTAGTCTGGTTCGGAGTCTCTGTCAGGTCGATATTTGACCTCATATGATTTTTTGAAGTCCTCTTTGACTGTAAGGCACTTTGTTCTGTCTTCTGAAGAAATTAAGATGACTGAAGGTCTTCTGGATTTCCATGCCTATCATAACTGTGGTCCCGACAGTTTTTAAGAATCTTCTGTTAGTGAAATGGCTTTTTGGAGCTCGAGGAGGCATGGAGACTTCTGTAGGAAGGTGTACTCTCTAAGAAAATATGTTCTGCTGACATAAACAAATATATGGCTTGTTTCATGTGCATTGGTCTTCAAACTGCACCTTCTTCCTTTGAGCATGGATTAAAGCATTAAAACTTTAATTATGGGCTTAAATCCTCTAATCCGTCTCTGTTATTCACTTGGCTGCTGCTATAATGGCATCTCTACGTTCTGAATCACAATGGCTGTGATTATGGAAAACAGAGTGAATTTACCACTCCATATACCCTGCATAATGCAATAAACTCATTATATAAATCCAGGGAAGGTGGCAGAAGATTGTTGTGGAGGCCTGTGGAAGCGGTGGTGGAATGGCGAATGCAGGTGAAAACAGGCAAAAACACTGCAGAATGGTGAAGAAATGACCTGATGGAGTTTTGGTGTGATAAGGGTCGCAGACTGTTTGATCATATGCTAAAACGGTGATCAACGGCCAAGATCGTTGAATGGAGGGGTTAAGATTAAATTGGGCAGAAGAAATAATATTTAGTGTAAAAGCACCAAAGTTTAAACTTTGGGCAGATACAAAGGAAATCATGGAAAATGAATGAAGCAAGGCTTGATGTGGGACTCAGCATGGGCGAAGGGCAATTATATATGAACCGTTGGATCTCAGGAGGAGATCGACAGTTGAGATGACGTGATGAAGTTCTGTGGTCGCGCGTTGAAAAAATATGGATGGAATGCGAGATGTAATGAGGGCTGTTGATCTGAACATATCAATGGTCGAGATCTGGGGATAGAATTTTGGGGGCAGGAAGTGGGGAAGTGGTTTTTCTGAAGAAATAACTGTTTTCGCGCGACAAAAGGCGGGTAAGGCGGTTTTCATTTTTCGAACGCGATATAGGTCTCTGGCTGACACGTGGCCTTTTAAAACCACCCATTTCGCGTGACTTCAAACTGTTAAACTTCAGACGCAAAATGAACGCGATATGGACGCTGGCCGTTGGATCTGGAGTGCGAAGATCGGACGGTGTAAGGTGGAACACGAAATGGGAAGATGCGCGGGTAAAGTGGGCCATCGAGTTCACTACTGACCGTTGAATTATGTGTGTTGTCGACAATTGTTGTCACTCCTAGAGACAGCCTAGAGTTGCCATAGACCAGTGCCTAGGACATCTTATCATAGCAAGGAGCATATAATATAGCTTGGGTGTCAATCCAAAAGCTCTCCTGCTATCTCTTGTAAACAAGGAAATTGATTTTAAATGGGACTAGAACTTACAGAAACTGCCACAGGGAAAGTAATGTTGCAGAGACACAATGCAAAGCTCCAACACAAAATCATCAGACAGTTAAGAGACAATTTACTGTAAACAGGGTCGATTCAAATAATATGCCACAGAAATCAAATATCAGAAAGTGAATGCGGTGAAAGAAAACTTAAGAAGATACTAGTCAACATTGGGCTGATACACAGATACACAACAGAACCATATATGGGCTTATCAATCTAAGAATCCATACATGACAATGGAATTTTAAAAGCACCCTCCCAAAGAAACTAATATAGCAGAAAGATGGTTGAGATAGATAACAGAGCAGTATATCATGCATGTGTCTTCATGTATTGTTGATTTAAGTATGGGCATCAACTAGGATGAATCCTTACCAAACCAGTGAGCCACTCGCATTCCAAAACATGATAAAAGAAAGTGAATGAAATGAAATGTTATATTAAACACATAAGAGAAAGTTACATACTGTGAAATACCATAGACCAGAATCCTCATTACAGATAGAACTCCTCCTCACTGAGACCCTACGGGCTCTGAGCCTTCACACAGAAACTTTACAAGATGTATACAAAAAATTCCTTTCACTGCACAATTTTCTGATAAAAGTCTGGAACCCTTAAAATGTATTTCTTCCTCCTTTTTATAGAGGAAGGAGAAGAGAAACTAATAAAAGAAGTAGGTGAAAACAATTAATTGTTCCATTAAAACAAAATGGCGGAAACATTTCGTGCCCATACTATTTGACGGCTCTAGGATACTGCAGGTACTTTGTGGCTGCTCCATGAAGTAAATTCTTTAAGTGCAAATTTCTCCAGGGATAAGACAGGAAGAATACGATATGTAACATTCTGTACCTTCCTGAGAGAAAAATCTATCGAATTTAAACCTAGAGGATATGATTTTGTGCACTTGTACTCTTGGCCTTCTGAATGCTGAATTGTTATTTAAAATCTTCGGCTCCAGACGTTGAATTTCTCGTTCTCTGACTGACATTATTTATCTGCGCCATTAATTCTCCAACTGCTCAACCTGTGCATTTGAATGACCCTGGAGGGTTTCATAGATTTTACCCCTACCTCTTTTAATGGCAGTAGTGTCTTAGCAGCTACCTGGATCCTCTCCATAAATTTCGCATTTGAAAACCAGTCTCCTGACACGTACATGGCTTCTACAAATCTAGGTCGTGAATTATGACAGTTCTCCATTCTTATAAATCTGCAAAATCCACAAACATGTTAAGGAAAACCAGACGTAGAGATGATGGACGTGGCGGGGTTAATGGTAATGGCTGTGTGGACAAGTGGAATGATGAGGAGATGCAGGGTGGCGGAGAAATGAAGGGTGGCAATGAAAAATAAAGTTGAGTGATGATGGACGGACAAGGCGGAGATACATAATATAAACACTGAAACATGACACGTAAACGGAGTATATAAATGGTGGAGGCGAACGCAAATGACATGTGGGCGTACGAAAAACCAAACGGAAGGGACGGCGTGGAGGCGGACTTGGTCAATCAACTGGATGCATGAACCATTCTGGGCCATACGATTAAAAATGGAATCAACGGCTAATTCTTCACCGGAGGGCGATGGAATGGCGGGCCCGGAGTACTGTACATTGGGAATAAAATTCGCGCAGCTTGGGAGATTGGCAGTCATTGGATGGAGCGCTTAGGATCGGACAACTATCATAAATTTCGCTGCGCGTCCTGAGCTGGACGTTAACGCGCGAAATGGGGCGGTATTGGAACAGTACAGAGGGACACACGGCGATCAACGCATGGAATCGCTGCGATTTGCGGAATACCGCCTGCCCAGCAAAGGTGGTGCGAAATAAACAGGCCGGTTTTGAGCAATGAACGCGGGTGCGGGGACCACCATGGAAAACTGTTTGCGGCCCATTGATTTATATTTTATCGGATGGCACAGAATACGCCCAACGATCTTACACGGAGAGCGCATTTTGGTCTAGCACGAGGTCTAGCGCCTTGGTCACGCGGGGCATAAGGTGAAGGGGGGCTGAGACCGAAAGGAGCTGGGCCCAAAGTATTTTCAAATATGGGCTTTGGGCATCAAAAATGCGATTTTAAAGCTAAGAGAGGGCAACGATAGACAGCTAATGAACTTTTCAAGATAGGGCGAGAGAATTTGATGATTTAAACTAGATGGCTCATGGAAATTTTAATGAGGAGAAGATCGTGGTCAACATTGGCTCCATCTGGGGACGACACGTTCATCCTCAGACGTGTCGAGAACTTCGTAGACCACTGGGTCATCTTTTTGCGTAGACACTGCCCTTCAAAACCCTTTCTCTTTGTAATCCGTTATAACACTTGCATCATTCAGATGGAAATAAAACAAAAATTAATATACAATATGATACAGTCAGGCCACCTCGACCTGAATCAGAATTGGAAGTAGGGTTTCAGAAATTGGCCGTTTACAGGGGAATCCAACAAGTCTCCTTGTAAATTCTCCAATAAAAACGTGTTATTGCCTCCCTGTTCCAAAATTTTGAATGGGCCGAACCAGAGTGGGTCAAACTTGCCATGTTTTCCTTTTTTCAGCCCTTCAGACATCCCATCTGAGAACCAGATCAACAATCTGCAATTTCCTGTCTTTTGCATGATGATCAAACATATGTTTCATTTTCTCTTGATATTCAGCTAATCTCTGATTCACTTGGCCTCGTGTTTCTTCTAACTCCACCAGTTGATTGATTCTCCTGACCATATCATCAGGTTCCTCCTGACTTTCCTGCATGAAACGTGCCACTAGTAAAGCTAGTTGCACCGGAAACACTGCTTCTCATCCATACACCAATTCATATGGATATTTCCTAGTTGCTCTCTTGCTGGTTATTCTATTAGCCCATAGAGCAAATTTCAATTGAGAATCCCAATTCTTCTGATTTTCATTTATAGTTTTCTTCAAGGCCCTTACTAAAGTTTTGTTGGAAGATTCTGCCAAGCCATTTCCTTGTGGATAATAAGTTGTGGAGTGATTCAATGTAATATTATACTGCTGGCAGAAATTTACAAATTTTTCAGCCTTGAAGGTCTGTGCATTATCAGTCACTATTCTAGCGGGACAGCCAAACCTGGATATGATGTTTTCTTCCATGAATTTTATGATGACAGTGTCAGTAGCATTCCTTGCAGGTATGGCTTCCACCCATTTTGTAAAGTAATCTGTGGCAGTTAATATCCATTTATGTTTTCCACTTGAGGGTGGGTGAATTTCACCTATAAAATTTATTCCCCATTGTTGAAATGGTTCATCTACATGGACTGGGATCAAGGGCAGAGCTGCTAATTTTTGCCTTTCAGCAAATTTTTGGCCAGTAGAAGCCGGCCTTTAGGATTTTATGAGCTGTGGGTCTCCAAATATAATGTCCTCCACAAATTCCTTCATGAAATTCCACCATTATGATTTCTAATTCGTCCTCTGTAAGGCACAGGAGTAGGATTCCAGAGGGATCTCTCTAATATAACTGCCCATTGGCAACTATATACTTCTGTGATTTCAGCCTCAATGTTCTGTATTTTGCCTTATCACAACTCGGAGGATAGCTGAGTGTCAAAAGATACTCAACTATTTCTTTATACCATGGACTGGTAAGGTATTTTATATGTGCTTTCTGAGTGGCAATTTCCAGATCTTGCTGCTCTTTCTTTTCCTTAGACTCTTCATTTGCTACCATAGACAAATTTATGCCCAGAGCCTGGTAGTTTGATTCTGATAAGATCCTTGCTAGCCCCTGTCCTTTTATCAGCTTAGTAGGGCGAATATCCAGATCATACTCCTATATTTTTGCAATCCCTCTCCCTCTTTTCCCTTCACTGTCTCCCTGAATCAGAATGTCCTTAACAGTTGCGGTGGGGACAAATGCAGTAATGTGGGACTGCAAAATATACATGTGAAATGCTTTGAGGGATTTTACTAGGGCATATGCCTGCTTCTCTAATATGTTATATTTCAATTCTGCATCATGGAGCACCTGACTAAATAAAGCTATGGGTTGCTCATATCCTTCTTCATTTTTCTGTAACAAAACTCCAGCTACTATATGAAGTGAAGCAAATGAAAATATCATAAATGGTTTAGTATAATCTGGCCCAGCTAGTACAGGAGCTTCAGCAAATGCAGCTTTAATTCTAGCAAAGGCTTCCCATGATTCTTGCGACCATTTCACCTCATTATTCTTCTTCAGCATATATGTTATATGCCTAACTATCTCAGCATAGTTAGGAATGAATCTTCTCAGAAAGTTTATTCGTCCCAAAAAAACTTGCACTTCTTTCTTATTTCTCGGGAGGGGAATGCTATTTATAACCTCTACTCTTTTGGGATCTATCCTTACCCCATCTTTAGTTACAATATGCCCCAAAAGTTTACCTTCCTCTAATGCAAATAAAGACTTTTGTGGATTGAGAGAAAGGCCATACCTTTTGCATTTTTCAAAAGTTCTTTGTAAATGCTTGATGTGTTCATCATCATTTTTTGAAAACACTGTAATATCATCAAGGTACACCACCAGAAATTTATCTTGCTCCCCAACAAAGGCTATGTCCATGGCCCTCTAGAAAGTGGCCCCTGCATTAATCAATCCAAAAGGCATCCTGGCATACATAAATGTACCCCATGGTGTGGTGAAAGCAGTCTTCTTCTGATCCTCTGGGAGCATAGCCACCTGGTTATAACCAGAGAATCCATCCATCATTGAAATTCTAGAGGCTCCCACCACTTTCTAGAGGATGTGGTCCATCTTGGGCAATGGATAATTGTCCTTCAGAGATGCTCTATTTAAATTTCTGAAATCTACACATAACCTTATTTCTCCATTTTTCTTTCGGACAGGGACCAAATTAGCAACCCATTCTAAGTACCTTAATGGCACAATTATTTTGGCCTTTAGTAGCTTCTTGATTTCTTTTTCAATGGAGGGAAGCAACAGAGGATTTATCTGTCTAAGCTTCTGCTTATAAGGTTTTGTATCTTCCCTCAGAGTAATTTTATGCTGCATTATACTAATATCAAAAGTTTTAAGGTCTTGATAGGACCATGCAAATACCTCCTTGTATGAATGAAATAATTTCAAGTATTTTTCCTTATATTCCTCTGGGACCTTCTTGGATAATTTGACAATTTTGGGCTCAACCTCAATACCCAAATTCAGGTCTTCTACCTGATCTTCTTCTATTACTTTACTAGGCTGGGAAGGGACATCATTTTTATCAAATAATCTTTCTAGATGCACCAACCCTTTAGGGATGACATTTCCTTTCAGCTGCAGCACTTTATTGCCTGCCATTTTCTCCTCCCATTTATTTTCTGAAACATTTTTAGCCTCCTCTTCCTCACCATCATCAATCTCCATGTTGGAGAACTCTCCCACTGTCTCCAAGAATTTCTTCATCTGTTCATCATCCACAAATACTTGCCAATGCTTAACATTATCTGGGATTGATGCTCTATAACGTACCTCGATTTCATACCTCAGGAGAGGATTCTGAGGAGGATGAAATGTACTGGCAGCTACAGCAAGGGAATCTGCCATTCTATTCTACTCCCGGGGCATGAACTGGATATTGAATGCTGAGAAGAAATTCTCCACCATGTCCCATACTTCGTTTCTATACGCTCTCAGCCATGGATGTTTAGTTTGACATTGATTTCTGACCTGTCTGACCACCAGCTCAGAGTCTCCCAGAACTTTTAAACATTGTATGCCCATGCTCCTGGCGGTTTTTAATCCCAATAAAAATGCTTCATATTCAGCTACATTATTAGTAGCTTCATATTCCAATTTAAAAGACAGTGGGATCCATTTTCCTGTAGGAGAAATAAATAATACTCCAGCTCCGTTTCCTTCTCTTGAATTTGCTCCATCAAAATGTAGAGTCCAGATTCCTGCTTCATGGTTCCCTGAAGGCTGCTCAGTCTTGATTTGACAGAAGGAAGGTTCATGAACACAATTTTGATCTTCTTCTAACATTAAACATGAGAAATCTCCTTCTTTGCTGTAGATTGGTGAATTCTCTGAGCTGTCAGCTTTGGTTACCATTTTGAAAAATCTGGTTTCTCTATATAACCTCCTCTCCTGACCACCAAAAATTGGAATAGTGGCATATGTTAAGTCTAATTTGAGTGACCCACCAATTTTTGTTCCCCAGGACCTCGACAACAGCATGCCAAAGCAGGCTGGGATGTCAGCCACCACGATGTCCATCACTACACTTTTTGTTGGAATTTGGGCCAAATTGACCACTAAGTCTTTAATCATTCCCAAGCATTTAACTCTTTTGGAATCAAATGAATATAGGTCTTTGTATGGGCGTGTGATTTGTAGTCCTAGTTGTTCCATGACTGACAGGGGCACAAGATTATGGGAAGCTCCAGATTCTAGCATACAATTGTGTAACAACAGGTCATGAATCACCAGGGAGACATAGAAAGGAGGAGTAGAAGGGTCTATCTCCTCGACATGTGGGCCAAAGACTACCATGGGTCTTTCTTCTTGGAGGTTAAGACTATCTGGAATAATTGGTGCTTCAGGAGGAAACATGAAAGAAGTAACTTGAGATTGATATACTGGTTGTTTTAACAGCTCAGTCAAGGGAACTGGGATTTTGACTTTCTCAAGTTCTTTTTGCAAATTGAAAGCAGGAGGGGGCTTTTCTATTACAACTTCTTTTGACTCTTTATTTTTTGTTGGAGGTTTAAATTCTTTTAATACATGCTCAGCATTAGAAGGAGTGGCTACTTTTGAAGAAGAAGGGATTTGATCATCAGACTGCAAAGGTTTATTTAGAGAACTCTTACCTTTGCCTGTAACTTTCTGCACTGTTGACTCCTTTTGAGCAGATGCTTCCTTCTGGGGAGGCTCTTCTTCTTGATATTGAGTCCGAGTCCTCTTCTTGGAAGATATGAGATCATATCTTCTATTAAAATGTGCTTGCATGAAATCATTAAACTGTTTGCAATAATGATCAATTTCTGCATCTTCTGTGTCTCTGATCTCTTCTTCTTCTTCGTGCAATGGGCATTCTACTTCATCGTTGTTTGAGAAAGCAAGGTTTGCATCTTGCAGTTCATAGGCAGCATATTTAGTGTAGTCATCTACTGGGAATTCCAGGTACAATGGGTGTGGTACTTGATCATGCTGCTCTCTTGCTTCTCTTGGCAGTATTTGCAGCAGTGGCTTTCTATACTGAGGATTGTAACCCCTGTTTGGAGTGTTCTGGAAATTCTTGGAGGCTGCATTCTTGGTCTCCAATTCAAGCTTGACCAATTTATTGGAAATATTCTTAATGATTTTTCTCATTTCTTCAATCTTATCTGAATATTTATCTTGATTAGAAGTAGATACTTCCTCCTTACCCCTTCTTCTGGTATCTTGTTCAGCTTTCCCTTTTAATTTTCCAGTGGAAGCAAAATTTTCTTCCAATTCAAGAGCATCTGAATGAGCATCATCTAGGGTGGCAGGCTTCCTTTCCCTGAGAGAGAAACCAAAATCTGAGTCAAAGGCTACTATGAAAACAACTTTGGCAGCATTCTGATGAGGCTTCATATCTGCAGGGAGATTTAGATATAACTTATTAAATCTCTTGATAAATTCTGACACCCCTTCATCATGTTTCTTCTTGAGTGTATTGAACTCAGTAAGACAATGTCCATGATCTTTCTTTTCTCCCCATTTCCTGAGAAAGGTATTTTCCATATCATCCCAAGTGGTTATGGAACGGTTTCCTAGTGTTTTGAACCATTTTCTGGCTTCACCGTCCAGAGACTGCACAAACAATCTTAAGACCACATCCAAATGTTCTACATTAAAGTTGTCTGCAAAAGAGAAAAAAGTCTCAAGATGTTTCTGAGCATCAATTTCATTTTCCCTAGTGAATCTGGGCAATATCTTTAAATAATCCTGTGGCATATCATTAAGCACTTGAGGTAATGCCAGGGGAGCATATTTGTTTAACAAAAAATCTGGAACATTAGCCATTGGAGGAGGTGGAGGTTGTGCAACAATATGAGGTACAAAAGGAGGAAGAGGAGGAAGTGGGAGTGGAGTATGAATAACCACAGGAATATACTGTACAGAAGCATGAGGTGTAGATGGAAACAATTCATGATTAACAGGGGCTACTTCTGTAACTTCTTTAACTTCTTCAGCCTCAGGGGTAGGATGAAAGTTCTCTTTAGTTCTAGCACTTCCTCGGGGTGGGCTATCTGAGTAATATTCAGGATTTTCCTCAGTGGAGTCAGGGTTTCTAATTGGATTTCTTGAGAAGAAGAGGATGGATAATCTTCTACAGAATATTCAAGGATTTCAGCACGAACTGATTTCTTTTCTTTCCAACTTCTTCTATTTATAATCTTCTCAGGGTCAGGCACTGAAGGTGTCTTTGACTGTGATGTATCTGACCTCAGATGTGGCTTACGAGGAGCCATGACTACAAATAGATTTATCAAATAAAAAATAGTGTGGAGTCGCCAAGGTGAGAGATATACAACTCTTCAACTCTCTGTGCTCACCTGATTAGAGAGTGAATATGATTTGTCGAGGCCCAGGGATAATGATTTTCTTAAATTCATCCCCGGCAACGGCGCCAGAAAGATGTTGTCGACAATTTTTGTCACTCCTAGAGACAGCCTAGAGTTTCCATAGACCAGTGCCTAGGACATCTTATTATAGCAAGGAGCATATAATATAGCTTGGGTGTCAATCCAAAAGCTCTTCTGCTATCTCTTGTAAACAAGGAAATTGATTTTAAATGGGACCAGAACTTACAGAAACTGCCATAGGGAAAGTAATGTTGCAGAGACACAATGCAAAGCTCCAACACAAAAGCATCAGACAGTTAAGAGACAATTTACTATAAAGAGGGCCGATTCAAATAATATGCCACATAAATCAAATATCAGAAAGTGAATGCGGTGAAAGAAAAGTTAATAAGATACTAGTCAACATTGGGCTGATACCTAGATACATAACAGAACCATATATGGGCTTATCAATCTAAGAATCCATACATGACAATGGAATTTTAAAAGCACCCTCCCAAAGCAACTAATATAGCAGAAAGATGGTTGAGATGAATATGGAACAGTATATCATGCATGAGCCATATTTAAAGTGCTTGAATGATTTAAGTATGGGCATCAACTAGGATGAATCCTTACCAAACCAGTGAGCCACTCGCATTCCAAAACATGATACAAGAAAGTGAATGAAATGAAATGTTATATAAAACACATAACAGAAAGTTACATACTGTGAAATACCATAGACCAGAATCCTCATTACAGATAGAACTCCTCCTCACTGAGACCCTACGGGCTCTGAGCCTTCACACAAAAACTTTACAAGATGTATACAAAAAATTCCTTTCACTGCACAATTTTCTGATAAAAGTCTGGAACCCTTACAATGTCTTTCTTCCTCATTTTTATAGAGGAAGGAGAAGAGAAACTAATAAAAGAAGTAGGTGAAAACAATTAATTGTTCCATTAAAAAAAAATGGCGGAAACATTTCGCGCCCATAATATTTGACGGCTCTAGTATGCCATAGGTACTCTGTGGCTGCTCCATGAAGTAAATGCTGTAAGTGAAAATTTCTCCAGGGATAAGACAGGAAGAATAAGATATGTAACATTCTGTACCTTCCTGAGAGAAAAATCTATTGAAGTTAAACCTGGATGATATGATTTTTGTGCACTTGTACTCTTGGCCTTCTGAATGTTGAATTGTTATTTAAAATCTTTGGCTCCAGACATTGAATTTCTCACTCTCTGACTGACATTCTTTATCTGCGCCATTAATTCTCCAACTGCTCAACCTGTGCATTTGAATGACCCTGGAGGGTTTGATAGATTTTACCCCCGCCTCTTTTAATGGCAGTAGTGTCTTAGTAGCTACCTGGATCCTCTCCATAAATTTCGCATTTGAAAACCAATCTCCTGACACGTACATGGCTTCTACAAATCTAGGTCGTGAATTATGACAGTTCTCCATCGTTATAAACCAACAAAATCCACAAACATGTTAAGGAAAACCAGACGCAGAGATGATGGACGTGGCGGGGTTAATGGTAATGGCTGTGTGGACAAGTGGAATGATGAGGAGATGCAGGGTGGCGGAGAAATGAAGGGTGGCAATGAAAAATACAGTGGAGCCACAATGGACGGACAAGGCAGAGATACATAATATAAACACTGAAACATGACACGTAAATGGAGTATATAAATGGTGGAGGCGAACGCAAATGACACATGGGCGTACGAAAAACCAAACGGAAGGGACGACGTGGAGGCGGACTTGGTCAATCAACTGGATGCGTGAACCATTCTGGGCCATACGATTAAAAACGGAATCAACGACTAATTCTTCACTGGAGGGCGACGGAATGGCAGGCCCGGAGTACTGTACATTGGGACTAAAATTCGCGCAGCTTGGGAGA
The DNA here is from genome assembly GCA_034641835.2 of Pinus albicaulis. Taxonomy (NCBI): domain Eukaryota; kingdom Viridiplantae; phylum Streptophyta; class Pinopsida; order Pinales; family Pinaceae; genus Pinus; species Pinus albicaulis. The sequence goes on along the minus strand of CM076570.1, from coordinate 96,719,920 downwards.
TTGGCAGCCATTGGATGGAGCGCTTAGGATCGGACGACTATCATAAATTTCGATGCGCGTCCTGAGTCGGGCGTTAACGCGCGAAATGGGGCGGTATTGGAACAGTACAGAGGGACACGCGACGATCAACGTATGGAATCACTACGATTTGCGGAATACCGCCTGCCCAGCAAAGGTGGTGCGAAATAAACAGGCCGGTTTTGAGCAATGAACGCGGGCGCGGGGACCACCATGGAAAACTGTTTGTGGACCGTTGATTTATATTTAATCGGACGGCACAGAACGTGCCCGACGATCTTACACGGAGAGCGCCTTTTGGTCTAGCACGAGGTCTAGCGCCTTGGTCACGCAGGGCATAAGGTGAAGGGGGGCTGAGACCAAAAGGAGCTGGGCCCAAAGTATTTTCAAATATGGGCTTTGGGCATCAAAAATGTGATTTTAAAACTAAGAGAGGGCAACGATAGACAGCTAATGAACTTTGCAAGACAGGGTGAGAGAATTTGATGATTTAAACCAGATGGCTCATGGAAATTTTAATGAGGAGAAGATCGTGGTCAACAATGTGGATGGATGGTCCAGATTTAAAGAGGAGTGGGGAGGTAAAAGGGTTAATAAAATGGGCGGGATGAATAAGGACCATTGGATCCAAAAGGATCAATGGCAGAGATCCAATTGGAAGGGAAGACAGGTGGGGCAAGGAGAGGGGAGTGATGATATTTGGACCGTTGGATCACGCAGGATGGATGGCTCAGATTCAATCGGGGCTCGCCAATTGAGAGGTCAAATGCGTTGCGATTGGCGGCGAGCGATTACGTGATAGCCGTCGAATCTGGAAACAGATCAACGGTCTAAATACAATCGGAGGGGTGAATGGAGGAGGGATGGGTGCACTGTGGGTTTAGCACTGACCGTCAGATCTTAAGAGATCGACGGTGGATATTTCTCCTGATACCCATAGAAAAAATTCTTCCTCTTATCGGAGATTTGCATTTTAACAGAGAAATGCACTCCCGAACATCTTCCGATTCCGATAAGCACCATAAGCCTTAAGCGCTTGGTCTCGGGCGCGGGGCATATGTGGGGAAGTGGTTAAGGGGGCTGGCTGAAAGGGGCTTAAGCCTCATATGAAAAACAAGTGTTTTTGGCCCTATTTTAATGCTTTTTAAGGCCAAAGGAGGGATTCAGTAGAGGGAAAAAGGGACTTTTAAGCCGGACAAAGGATATTTGTGAGGTTTAAAAGGGGAGTTAGGATGATTTAGAGGGTTAATGAGGGATTAAGGGAGGGGAAAAAGGTGATGAAAATAGAGGTTTAATAAGGGTAAAATGAGAGGGAAAGAGACCTTTTTGGGCACTCTTCTTCACAACAGAGAGGATTTTTAATTGAAACAGCAGTGAGGATTTATCAAAGGACAAAAAGGCACAAGGAGGCTTCAAGGATGATGTGTTTTCAGAGGGAATGCATTCCTTGAAGGCTCAAAAAACATTTTAGCCCCTTGTTTGCCTGTCAAAAAATTCATAGGGGGCTAACAGTGGCTCCACATGGGGATGGCATCTTCTTGAAGGTGTCAAGAATTCAGAAAATTATCTTTGGAGTAGGCCAGATGCCTGGTACTTGACACATCCATTTTCTTTCTTGGATCAGTTGCCACAAATCATGAAGACATCATATCAGCAGAAATGCTCTCCCAAACAACTACCTACCCAGACTAAAGTCCTAACATTTTTTCTCAGGGTGCATTTGGACTTGCAGAACCTTTACATCATCAATTTTTACAAACAGAAAAACAAACCACTCTATTTCTACCCTTATTACTCCATGAGACCAGATTAAACTGTTGGTCTCATATTTTCTCTACCTACACTAGTATCTGCTAGGATTAGACTGTCTAGCAGAGTTCTTCTCTACATTCTAAGACAGAAATTGAAAAAAAATCAAGCCAGGATTAGACTGTATGGCTTGTTGTGGGCCATGGCATAAGGAAAAAACTGCTCATGGACTGACACTTTGCAGAAATTTAAAACAAGTAACCAAATGCTCATGGACTGAGCTTTATTTAGATTTTCCTACCTGCCCTACTCTAACTTGGAATATTTACAAGCAAGGAAAATTTTAAGGATGGAAAATTATTTTGAAGTTTAAAAAATTGGCGAATCTCACTAGTCCCTAATATGCAAACTATAAAATGTTTATTGATGTATTTGTAAAATTATTCAAATTTATAATGATATTATATATATTTTCTATATAATGTTGGCAATTTTTAACGCAAAATAATTTTATATTGTAAAATTTGGGCGAATCATTTTTATAAAGAAATGGAAATTGGCGAATCTTTGTTTTGGAAAACCCATGGAAAATTAGCCCACCTGCGAATATTAGCCCCTAAAATTTTCCATGTTTACAAGTCTAGCTTATAAACCTTCTTGTCCATCAAGTCATCCCATGACTGGTATTTCTTGCTCATCTCCTCGAGCATGCTGGATTGGCAGGGCCACTCACATTCTCTTTGTTCCTTAGCAGTAACTTTTAAAAAATTTATTGTTGTCTGCAGCATGCTTCTCAAAAATACCTTTGATCCTTCTTCAAATGTTTGCAGGAAATAAACATAAGGATCATGAAATGATACCTGATTATGAATATTTTGCAGGCAGGCTTCAACCAGGATTTCTCCTTCTACCATTGGATCAAGAGCTAGACTCTCTTGAGAAAGAAAATCTCCCTCGTCTTCTTCATCATCTGAACTGGAGGACTCATCATATATTGCATCTATGTCCTCTTGGAGCTCTGATATATTCTGCTCTGATGGGTTGAGCTCTATGAAGAGTTCCATGTATTCTTGAGCAGTGGTATGTTCCTTTGCTTCCTCCTTTTCAAGAGAAAACCCCTTAATCTCAATCTGCTCAAAAAACTCTTCTTTGCTTTCTTCTTCATCCTCTGAAAAGGAGGACTGCTGGTCTCCAATCACACGAAAATCATCACTGATGATCTGAGGTGTAACAGAGTGAAAATTCCATGAATCTTCATCTATTACTAGGCTTTTATAACTTTCTTCATCAGTGTCATAGATAAGCTGACTTGCTTCATTGCTTCTTTGAATTTTCTGGTCCTATTCTTCCTCCCATGGATCTACTGATGATGGTCCTACAAGATTAGCTTCCCTCTGGAAACAATCATCATCAAATAGATCATAACTAGGAAAATCATAATCGTAAGCAATGTCACCAACCAAACCTGTCGGATTCTCAGCAGGTCTTTCTGCATTTAGATCCGCAGAGGAGTTTTCAGGATCTGTATCATCAAACTCAATAGAGGAATGAGCAAGAGTATCTATTCTATAAAATATTTTAGAGGTGGACAATGTGTTTAATATTCGGTCCATCTCTTCTTCTGTCAACAGAGAGATTTCTCTTTTAACATAGATAGAAGAAAAACAGTCCTCTGCTTCTTGTACTAACTGATCTGGAGGCTGGATATCTTCTAGAGCCTCTTCTGTGGAATCTTCAATTGTGCTAGCAGGGAAACTTTGAGGGATTTCCAATGTTTCCTGATCTCTTTTTTATTCAAGAAATTCCTTATGATCGGGGTGCCACTCTTCTAGTGGAATCTGAGATGAATTATCTGCCAGAGGGGAGGCCTCTATGCATGTTGGTTCTTCTTCTGCTTTGGATTTTTCATCTTCTATGTGGCCTCTTGTTTCCTCAGTGCAGCACTACCTATTAGCTTTTGTCATTAAGCCCTAATTTTCTCTAACCAGCATAGTACAAGACATGGGTGAGTAATCAGGCAGTTCCTGATCACTTTGTTCTTTGTCTTCTATAGACTCTTGAGCATCATACATGTATTGCTCATTGTCTAGGTCTGGAGTTTGCTCTTGCTATGGAAAATGCATGGGCTGTTCTAGATAATCAACATTTTCATTTAAATTAGCCGCATACATCTTCACTACTTCACCAAATCTGTTCACCAGTTTTATCAATTGATCCTCCAAAGCATCTAGCTTTGCTTCTTGGTCCATATTTGGATCCATGTTTCTAAAAAGAAGGTCACTGCCTCTTTTCAACTAGTTCATAGTCTTCTACCAGTGGAGTCATTAGGTCTATTAGGAATTATAGGGTGTGGAGTCGCCAGGTAGATGAATTTGGATGTTTGAAACAGGCTGCTGTCCACCATCAGCAATGAAATACCAATCTAAAAGCATTGGTTTGAGTTGTTCCCCAGTGGAGTCGCCATTATGTTGGGGACGAAAATGGGACACCAGACCAATGTTAGTAGTTAAGGACTCTCAGATTTTCCCCAGTGGAGTCGCCATTATGTTGGGGTTCCAGTGTTTTGGCCAGAATGGAAAGACTAAAAGACCAGACAACATCACAACCACTTTGGGGCCCTAGGATCTAGCCCTCCTGGACCCGGAGAGGGATCTCTCCAATAAAGCAAAGAATTATATATCTTTGAAAGCTCAAAATGAGGTATTAGGCTAGGTATGAAGCACAAAGGGGGTTTTAAATGATTTGGTTGGTTGTCGGGTTGGTCAGAGATCATTAACTGAGAAGGTTATGGAATGAAAGGAGAAAAGAAGCAGGATGTTTTGGAAAAAGAGGATAGGTTAAGAATGTGCCATCCATTGGGCTATGGAGTCATGAAAGGAGATTACTTGCATACAACTAGCCAAGGCTTTCATAGGGCAAGTCATCTATACTAAAGGATCTTTCAGATAGATGGTGAAATGGAACAATAAGGAGTGAAAGGAGAGACACAAAGGGAATATTAAGATCATACCAGAGGTCATATAACTCCATATCTACTTCAACATACTCTCAAAATGAAAATAGAGTTAAGATTAAAAACAAAACTAGGCCTGAGATCAGAGAGGGGACTTCTAACCTTCAATGCTTTGACACTAGCTCAAGGGATCTCAGTAAGGCCAATCTGATGGAAAAGGACCCCAATGGACAGGGCTTACACTAAATCCCTGGTATCCCAATTCTTCCAGCTTAAACCCAACCATAACATCTAAGCAGCAAACTCCGAATCCACACATCAACAAGCATGGGCTGGACCAACATCTTCACTGGTTAAATTACATGAATTTGTTCTTAGATTCACTATCAATAGAAAAAACATCAAGGATAAGAAGAGCAATGGGCATTAAGGTACCATGCAGGGGTATATCTTAAGCCTGATTTACTGATTCTTATCGGAGAATAAATGGACAACATGAATAATGTAATAAAACAATTGCAGTAAGAAAACATCACCCGTAATATAGACCAGGATCCTGTGAAATTTTCTTGATTAATTGATGTGAAAAACCAGTCACATACACTGAGCTCAATGGTTGATTATAGTCCAAACTTCTCCTCCTAGCCTACTAAATTACAAACTACTCATCTACCCTCCCCGAATAACTGTTCTAACAGTCGAATGAACCCCTCTAACAGCAACTACAACAACAACAACAACCACCTTTACAATATGTTCTTCAGGGGTTCTTATAGGAGAATGAATAGTAGTAGAAGCAGATATGCATTTAATGGATTCATTAAGACAGAGTGGAGGAATTATCTATGCCCACTTTTCTTAATAGCTCTGCACTGTAATTTGTAGTTTGGTTCGGAGTCTCTGTCAGGTTGATACTTGACCTTAGATGTTTCTTTGAAATCCTTTTTGACTGTAAGGCACTCTGTTCTGTCTTCTGAAGCAAGTAAGGTGACTGAAGGTCTTTTGGGTTTCCATGCCTATCATATCTGTGGTCCTGAAAGTATTTAAGAAGCTTCTGTCAGTGAAATGGCTTTTCGGAGCTCGAGGAGGCATGGAGACTTCTGTAGGAAGGTTTACTCTCTGAGAAAATACATTTTGCTGACATAAACACAGATATGGCTTGTTTCATGTGCATTGGTCTTCGAACTACGCCTTCTTCCTTTGAGCACGTATTAAAGCATTAAAACTTTGATTATGGGCTTAAATCCTCTAATCCGTCTATGTTGTTCACATGGCTGCTGCTATAATGGCTTCTCTGTGTTCTGAATCACAGTGACTGTGATTATGGAAAAAAGAGCGAATTTACCACTCCATATACCCTGCACAATGCAATAAACTCATTATATAAATCCAGGGAAGGTGGTGGAAGATTGCTGTGGAGGCCTGTGGAAGTGGTGGCAGAATGGCGAATACAGGTGAAAATAGGCGAAAACACTACAAAATGGTGAAGAAATGACTTGATGGAGTTTGGTGTGATAGGGGTCGTAGACCGTCCGATCATATGCTGAAACGGTGATCAACGGCTAGGATCATTGAACGAAGGGGTTAAGATTAAATCGGGAGGAAGGAATAATATTTAGTGTAAAAGCACCAAAGTTTAAACTTTGGGAAAATACAAAGGAAATCGTGGAAAATGAATGAAGCGAGGCTTGATGTGGGACCCGGCATGGGCGGAGGGTGATTGGATATGAACTAATGGATCTCAGGAGGAGATCGATAGTTGAGATGACACGATGAAGTTCTATGGTCACGCGATGAACAAATATGGATGGAATGCGAGATGTAATGAGGGCCATTGATCTAAACAAATCAACGGTCAAGTTCTGGGGATAGACTTTCAGGGGCGAGAAGTGGGGAAGTGGTTTTTCTGAAGAAACAACTGTTTTCACGTGACAAAAGGCAGGTAAGGAGGTTTTCATTTTTTGAACGCGATATAGGTCTCTAGCTGACACGTGGCCTTTTAAAACCACCCATTTCACGTGATTTCAAACTGTTAAACTTCGAACGCAGAAAAAACGCGATATGGACGCTGGCTGTTGGATCTGGAGCAGGAATATCGGACGGTGTAAGGTGGAGTGCGAAATGGGAAGATGCGCGGGTGAAGTGGGCCATTGGGTTCACTTTGGACCGTCAGATTATGTGGATGGACGGTCTAGATTTAAAGAGGAGCGAGGAGGTAAAAGGGTTAATAAAATGGGCGAGATGAATAAGGATCATTGGATCCAAAGGGATCAACGATAGAGATCCAATCAAAAGGGAAGACAGGCGGGGCAAGGAGCGAGGAGCGATGAGATCTAGACTATTGGATCATGTGGGATGGATGACTCAGATTCAATCGGGGCTTGCCAATCGGGAGGTCAAATGCGATGCGATTGGTGCAATTGGCGGTGATCGATTATGCGATAGTCGTCCGATCTGGAAACAGATCGATGGTCTAAATACAATTGGTGGGGTGAATGGAGGAGGGATGGGCATGCCGCGGGTTTAGCATTGACTGTCAGATCTTAAGAGATCGACGGTGGATATTTCTCCTGAGACCCATAGAACAAAGTCTTCCTCGCATCGGAGATTTTCATTTTAACACAGAAATGCGCTCCCGAACATCTTCCGATTCCGATAAGCACCATAAGCCTTAAGCACTTGGTCTCGGGCGTGGGGCTTATGTGGGGAAGTGGTTAAGGGGGTTGGCCAAAAGGGGCTTAAGCCTCATATGCAAAAAAAGTGTTTTTGGCCCTATTTTAATGCTTTTTAAGGCCAAAGGAGGGATTCAGTAGAGGGAAAAAGGGACTTTTAAGCCAGACAAAGGATATTTGTGAGGTTTAAAAGGGGATTTAGGATGATTTAGAGGGTTAATGAGGGATTGAGGGGAAAAAGGAGATGAAAATAGAGGTTTAATGGGGGTAAAATGAGAGGGGAAGAGACCTTTTTGGGCATTCTTCTTCACAACAGAGAGGCCTTTTAATGGAAACAGTAGTGAGGATTTATCAAAGGATAAAAAGGCACAAGGAGGCTTCAAGGATGATGTGTTTTCAGAGGGAATGCATTCCTTGAAGGCTCAAAAAACATTTTAGGCCCTTTTTTTCCTGTCAAAAAATTCATAGGGGGCTAACAAGACACACCCCAGTGCGCGCGTTCAGAGGTGACCTGCACACAAAAATAGCGCATGTTTCAGCCTTTTACGCGTTGAAACCAGAAGTAGAATTTTTCCTACTATTTCCATATTTTTCTTGCTTTTAAAGGTGATTGGAAGCCCATAATACATCTACTAGCACTAGTTGAGGTGCCCCGCAACTTGCTAAAGCTCACTCTTAGCTACGTTTAGTAGTTTAGGTGTTGGTTTTATTTCAAGTTTATTTTCGCAAAGTTAACACATACTTTAAGTAGGAGGCAAATTAACTTGCTTTCCAAAATAATTTATTTTTTTAGAATTTAGGTACCAAAACACCTATTTAATTAGCCAAAGTAAGTGGCCCAAGTCCATGAATGCTTAGCTAGTTCTTTTTTCTAGTGTAAAATTCATTAGTTTAGTTAAATTTTTGCACTAGGATTTTGGGACCAGGATTGAATTGTCGATAGAAGAGCAAGTAATCTCTACTTTCTTTGCACCCTCAGGTGATCCTAGGCAATAATATGAACACTCTATATTCACAACTCACCATCTCCCTATAGTTGATCATTTAGATTAACTAGGAAAAATTGAAAGCGGCCCATATCCGCGCATGCTTTTCTTTTGAGCAAGGAACAATAAAACATAGTTTAAATAGGGGATTTTGAAAAGGATCATCGCATATCCACATGTTCAAACTATGTGTTTGTTCACGTTTTGTTCACACACATGCACACCCTAAGTGAAGTAAAGAAACCTAAAACTAACTTAACAAAACTCACTAAATTCTCCCCACAAGGGCCACAAAAGAATTTATAGTCTAAGATAAGACCAAGGGGGTAGGAATACAATAAGCCACCTTGTTCATTCTTCATATTGAAACATAGAAGTTGATTTTTTAGGGAACTTTCAAATCTACCTATCAGCCCACAAAAAAGAAAACTCGAGCGCGACAGAGACCTGATTCGGAGGGGGTTAGGCTTAGGTCCAGTGCATATGGTATCTATTGGGGCTACCTAACCCAGTTGATACTCGGTACTAGTAGTTTAACTACCAAGAATCCCAAGACTCAAATGCTCGCGTGGGACGACGGTGCTTAGTGGAAAAAATTAGGGCATCATTTTCCTATAGGTGATGGTGCAGGTAAGCACTAGATCCTCTACCCTTACCTTGGTGGAATTTCTTCAGTTGACTGGGGGCATCGCCAGTTATTTTGGGAAGTTGTGCCAGCATTCGCAAGATATATTCTCAAGGCCCAGTTATATTTGAGCATGTGAGGACAATTAGGTCTTCTATGAAATGAGTATCATACACAAACACCAAAAAACCATATTTTTTGATTGACTGATCACATAGGATTAATCTAAAGGGAAAATTTATTTTATTTTGGCTTCATTTTATGTAAGCGATCGGAATTTTGCTTTGATTATAATCTCTATCCTCTCAAATATTTCCAAAACCATACCTAGTCGATGCTAGAATGGACCCAACGGTACCTCATCAATATAGATGTCTTTTGGACCTCCACTGTTTACTAGGAGGGGTTCCAGGTCTTTCACCATTTAGGCGTCAAATATGGAACATTTCCACCCTTATTGGTTCATCCTTTATCGAGGCATATTTAGTTGGGAACCTAGTTGGTCTCCCAATGCCACACTGGTGAACACCCCCACAAGGTCACCACACACTACTCCTCCCACAACCCCTAGCGAGCATAGGAGTGCTACCCATTCGGGAAGCCAGGTGAATGCATAGCAGGGTACGTCGCAGACAAACACTATTCCTAACTAGAACATTATGTTTTCACAAGTTGCAGTGGCTACAACCTCGCAGTCACCTTTTATAGCCTCATTAAATCTACCAGATTTAACCAAGTTAACAAACGACCCCATTGCACACAACCCCATATGGCCTCCCATGCCCATGAAGCTCCCTTCGGACATTCCAAAGTTCGAAGGAAAGAAAGCAGAATACCTAGGAATTCATGTTATGACTTTCCACCTATGGTGTTCATCGAACAACATCGCTGATGATACTATTCGAATAAGACTATTTCAACACACTCTAACCGTAGTAGCAGCAACATGGTATGTGGAGCAACCCTCTGCTACACATGGAACCTTTAGCACCCTTGCTATTGCGTTCCTAACCTATTTTCAGTTACCCATCCACCACGATTCCGGAATGGAGTTATTGACCCACTTTAGGCAAACCCCCACCATCCATATCTTGTACCATCTCCATGAATGGCGGCGTCGTCTTAGTTTGTGAAAAGCCAAACTCAATGATCGAGTTCTGTTAGACCTGTTCTTGAAAACTCTCACCGCAGAGATTGTTGAGTCTCAAATTTGCATCTTTCCTATACACCTTTCTAGACTTTTTCCCTTTACCTGGACCTCCTAAGTCATCAAAATCATTGCATATTAATAATAAAAGAGCATTTAAAGTGGTTTTTAACTATGTTTTGTGTCTTCTGTTTGAATTAGATTTTTGCTCATTGAGTTGTAGAATCTTGTCACTTTCCGCAGCTGCTGCAACTTTCCGCAGCCATTTTGTTAAAGTCTATATTGCAGGTGTCTTCAGGAAAATCGAGCCACATGGGAAAGTTGGAAATGACATGGACATGGATCGAGTCCTATTGGCTCATTTGAATTCACCTAAGAAGGCTGTGGTCAAAGGTAGTCAAGCGGTGGTCAACCGAAGAGTCCCACGGTGGCAGAACTCTGTTTTTCATCATGTGAAGACTTGCGTGGCCATTTCTAAATCACGGGAGACATATCAACACCTGTAAACGGCTCCATAAGCTGAATTCAACGACCACTCTCCATAGATTTAATCTTCACAGCAGCCATAATGCTAGATTTCTGGACGTGGTTGTTCACGTGTCTTGTATCAGCGCAGACTGTAGAAAATTAGTTATGTCTTCCTCTGTTATAAATAAAGCGTTCTCATACGCATAGTAGTTAGTTGCTGTAATGTAATTTGCTGGATAGAAAGCCACTGTGCCGTGACATTATTTCTTTGTTATGACTGTGTTTTAAATATATGAGGAGACTCTGTTCATAAGCATAATTCGTGTTTGAAAGCTGCTTCCCGAGGATTGTGCAGAGGGCCCCTGCACACGCCGAGGTTTTGTTTATTACTGTATAGTTTCATGTTTGATTTTCTTTTGTACATTATGCCATAGTTATTCACGTGTATATACTGCATCTCTCACGGTATTTACGTTTTACCTCTGTCCATAATTTTTCATGCTTTATACTGTTGTTAACTGATCAGTGTTTTTGTTCCAGATTACAGTAGGCAGCCCGAGCATTTGCACATAGTTTTATAAGGACTAATGACATGGAATTAGTCTTATCCTTCTGCTGATTTATTTTTCTTAGCTTTTAATTCCAGCACTATTTTATTCATTTCAGTGTTGTACATTTTCTTTACTAGTTAGATTAGATATTAAACTGCTCATTTCATTAACAGTTGCCTCCGAAAGCCATAGCGAGACTAATGGTGAGGGATTGAAGTATGAGTGTGTAGTTTGATGTTAGTTTAATTTTCTGCAAGTTAAATATTAAATTTCTCATTTCATTATCAGTTACCTCCAAAAGCCATAGCGAGACTAATGGTGAGGGATTGAAGTATGAGTGTGTAGTTTGATATTAGTTTATTTTCTTTCTGCAAATTAGATATCAGATTGCTCAAGTTGTTTATGATTACCTCCGAAAGCCATAGCGAGACTAATGGTGAGGGGTCAGAATATGAATTGATGTAATTTGATTTTAGCTTTACTTTACTTGCAAACCTTTGGATTTCTTTGAGTACAGTTTCTTTTGTGTTTAGACAGCAGCAAGGGTAATGGGTTTCATGATCAATAGTTCACTGTTTGTTTGACTAGTATAGTAGCACATTTTCATTTTATTTTATGAATTATTTTTGTCATTATATGTTTTAAAATCCTTTTTAAGTTTTAAGTTTGGGAAATCATTGTAAAGGACATCATTGCCTTGAACATTTATATCCATACTTATCTTTTAGAATTTCCATCTCACATTAGGAAACCAACCAAGATAAATAAAAATCCAAAAACGACAAAAAGTAAGAGATAGGTTATCTTGCACATATAGTGCGCCACACTTCGTCAGCTTACGAATCCCGGATTGACAAATTAATGTATCAATTTAGGACACACTAAATTGACCAAACATTTTGGCGCCGCCGGGAAAGTGTAACTAGGTAGCCAATTTGTTAAAAATAAAATAAAATAAAAGAAGGGAAAAATTGATAACTTCTTGAAGTATGCTCTCCTCTTGCACCTAGTGTGATCTGGAGGATCAGAAAAGAGAGTTATTGGTTCAATAATTTCTTAAGTATGCTATCTTCTTGCACTTAGTGTGACCTGGAATATCAGAAAGAGAATTATTAGCCCAACTTAAAAAATAAAAAATGACATGCATAGAGAAAGAGATTCTAGGGGAAGGTTTATAGCTAGAGCAAAGAGTTCAATTTTCACAACTCCATCTTCTTCAAGGCATAGACAAGATTCACCACCATCTACCCCTAGCCTTAATATTCTTGGAATTCAAGGAGTAGCTGAATTAGAGGATTCTCCTACACCATCTACCAAATCTCATTTAGAAAAAGACCCTTTCTTTACTTCTACAGGAGAGTATATTGTAATCAAAGAAGTAGAATCACCTGAAGAAGAAAAGGAAGAGAATCCCTCTCATCCTCCCTTGATAGAAGAACCAGAGGACTTTGAGGACTCTAAAGAAACTATCATGGCAGAGGAAATAATAGATGGATTCGGAGGTAGAGGTAGAGGTAGAGGAGGAGGAAACAATGGAGACAACAATGGTGAAGGTAATAATGGAAGAAATAGGGAAGGAGACAACTTGTTTGGATTCCCTATAGTTGATGAGGAAACTCATACAACAATGAAAAACATCTCACCATCTATCCTCCCCAAATTTTATGGATTGCGAAGTGAGGATCCTGAAACATTTCTGTTTGAGTTTGAAGTCGTGTGCCGAACCTATGACTATATGGAAGACTCTCAAAAACTCAAATTGTTTCCTTCAACATTGAAGGGAGCCGCTTTGAAATGGTTCATGGGATTAGCCACCCAATATATTAGGACTTGGAATGATATGAAACAAAATTTTTTGGATAGATATCTGGACTATTGCATGCCCACCAATCATAGGGATGAGGTATTCAAAATGGTGCAAAAAGAAGATGAAAATTTGGAAGATTTACTTGAAATATTTCAATACAACTTAAAAAGAGCAAAGATGAGCAACTTAGATGATGAAAATTTGAAAGCCCTTATATTAAAAGCCATCAGAGATGAATGGATAAATATTTTAAACATGATGGGGAAAGGAGACATTTCTCAACTTCCACTTCGTGACATAACAGAACTATGTGTCCATCTCTCAAGGGGAAAATCTAAAACGGGAAAAGGGCCTAGAGATCCTTCTCTTATCAGGGCAAACAAATCTGCAACTGGATCAGTTAGTAGGGCAGAGATTGGCAATATGCTTGATGAATTTAAAACTGATATCTTAGGGAGCCTTAGTGAACAACTAGACACCCTTAAAGTTCAAAACAAGCAGAAAGCAGAAACTGATGCTCTAGCCATCTTTTGTCTGAAATGTAGGAAGAAACATGCTTTAAGGGAATGTTCCTTGGATGCAAAAGTTGTAGAAACATGTATTATTTTCTCAGAGAATCATGAAACCAAGGATTGTCCTTCAATTCCTGGACTCAAAGTTGTCTTTCAAGAAGATCCAAATTAGTAGAATCTCTCTGTTTTGTTGCAAGAAGACCGTGGCAGGGGCAACAAACTCAAGGGTTTAACAACCCTATGAATTCTCAACCCCCACCAAATTGGAATCCTTGGCAACAACCTTGGCCCCAACCTCAAAATTCATATCAATCATGGGTACAAGGGATGCAAAATCCTTATGGGAGATTTGCTCAATTTTATCAATATCCTCCATCTTTTCAAAATCAACAAGCTCCACAACTTCCAAACCCAAATCCCCAACTTTCATTGCCATTTCCACAACAACAACCTTCTCAACAAAATCCAAATCCTCAACTCATGCTCCCATACCAACAAAAGACAAATCAACTTCCAGCTCAGCCATTGCCAAATCCTAACAACAAAAATCCTCAGAATACTTACATGGTAGAAGGACAACAATTTCCTACCTATATGATTGTTCCTCTCAATGATGTACAACTCAGATCTGGTAGAGTTTTAGAAAAACCTTCTATAGATGTCCAAGAACAAGATACCTCTGAGGAGGACTCTCTTAAAGCCAATAAGGGTTCTGAGGAAGCATCTCTTCAAAACTCAAACATTCAAAAAGAGAAAGAAAAGTTAACACCCACAAATCCTATAGTTGAGCAACCTGCATCTTCATCCACACCTCCTTTCCCTGAAAGATTACAAATTGATAAAGGGGTGGAAAAACAAATCTTGTTGCCTAACTATGATTTTCTAGATGAATTAAAGAATGTTTTTATCAAGATTCCCTTGCTACAAGCCATTAGAGAGATTCCTATTCTAGCAAAAACAATAAAGGAGTTGAGTCTCAAAAGACCAGGAAGGAAACTAAGAGATACAAGAAGAATCCACCTGGTAGGAAAAATTGCAGATATCATGATGGGAAAAATTGCCATGCAGAAGTATGTAGATCCAGGTAGTCCAATTGTCAAGACACATATAAATGGGATAGAAATTCCAAACACATTGATTGACTTAGGGGCTACTATCAACATTATGAGTAGACAGACTATGGATCAGCTAAAACTTCCTAACCTTCTTTTTACACCTACTTTACTGCAACTTGCAGATCGATCAATTATTAAACCGGATGGTGTATTAGAAGATATTTCAGTCTCCTTAGATTCTTGGGAATATCCAGTAGATTTTATGATTTTGACTCCCAAGAGTAATCTAGGAGGGCACCCACTTATCTTAGGAATACCTTGGCTAGCCACAGCTGATGCTTTTATTAGTTGTAGATCTGGGGATATGTACATTTCTAATGGTAATTCAACAAAGAAATTCAATTTGTATCCTCCAGCAAGAGCAATCACAGAAGTAGGAGACAATGAATGGGTTGATGATGAGAACACTATACAACCTGTCTTTACCATTTCTGAAATCAGTGAGGATAGTCAAATTCTGAACACATTAGAAAATTTTGAGATATCTTCAGAATATGACCCCACACAATTTCAATTGGAATCTGACATAGAATATTTATCATCAAGACAAATTTCTCTTTACTCTATGGAAGAGTTTGGTAGTTCTACTATTGAGATTTTTCTAGGAAAAACATTGAATATCAACAAACATTTGGAAAAGTCACAACAAGAAGAAGTAACCAAAATCTTGCAAAAACATTCTACTGCATTTGCATGGGAGTATACTGACATGAAAGGTATTGATCCTAAGACTTGCATCCATCATATCTATATTGAGGAAAACAGTAGACCAATCAGACAACCTCAAAGAAGGATGAATCCAAATCTTAGGAGATAGTGAAAGAAGAGCTCCAAAAACTACTCAATGTAAACTTCATTTATCCAATTTCAGATAGCCGATGGGTTTCTCCTTTGGTTATAGTACCTAAAAAGAAAGGTAAATGGAGGGTATGCATTGATTACAGGGAATTGAACAAAGCAACTTTGAAGGATCACTTTCCTTTGCCTTTTATCGATCAGGTATTAGACACATTAGCAGGTAAAAAGTACTTTTCATTTTTGGATGGTTTTAGTGGCTATAATCAAATTCAGGTAGCACCTGAAGATCAAGATAAGACCACATTTACTTGTCCATGGGGAACTTTTTCTTACCGAATGCTTCCTTTTGGGTTATGTAATGCACCCGCAACATTCCAAAGAGCAGTACTAGGAATTTTTTCTGATCTAATCCATGATTGTGTAGAGGTTTATATGGATGATTTTACAGTTTATGGTAATTCATTTGAAGAGGCATTAGAAAATTTGGAAAAAAGTCCTTATAAGATGTAAAGAAACAAACCTTTCATTAAGCCATGAAAAATGCTTTATGATGTTTACTGAAGGTATTGTTTTGGGGCATCATATTTTAGGAGATGGGATTAAGGTTGATAGATCAAAAGTTGAAGTCATCTCCAAGTTGCCTATTCCAAATTGTCAAAGAGATGTTAGAAGTTTTCTAGGATTTACTGGATACTATAGAAGATTTATAGAAAACTTCACCAAAATAGCATCTCCACTCTTCAAACTGCTTACAAAAGATTGTGAACTCAAATGGGATCCTGATTGTCAATCGACCTTTGAAACTTTGAAAACAAGAATATCTGAAGCACTTATCTTGAGAGGACCAAATTGGAAACTCCCTTTCCATATTTCTACAGATGCTTCAGATACAGCTCTAGGAGCTGTGTTGGGTCAAAAAGATTTAGTCCCTTATGCCATTTACTATACCAGTAAAAATTTGACTCCCACTGAGTTGAACTATACTGTGACTGAAAAAGAGTTTTTAGCTATTGTTCATGCAATCAATAAATTTAGACATTATATAACAGGCTATGAAACTTTTATTCATACTGATCATTCTGCAATTAGATATCTAATGAACAAACCTGTTACTAATGGCAGAGTGACAAGATGGCTCCTACTTTTGCAAGAATTCAATATTACTGTGTTGGATAGACCAGGGAAACAAAATACAGTAGCTGATTTCTTGTCTAGGATTCAGAATACTAAAGAAGATTCTCCTGTAGAGGATAAGTTTCCTGATGAATACTTGTTTGCGGTAACTATTAAGACTCCTTGGTATGCAGATATTGCTAACTATTTGGTTACAGGGAAACTGCCTCCACATTTATTTCCAAGTGAAAAAAGAAAGATTATTCAGGAGAGTTCAAAATATTCATGGATTTCTAACAAATTGTTTAAAACAGGGCCAGATCTTGTGATCAGAAGATGTGTCAGGGAAGATGAAATGCCTGATATCCTCAAGGCATGTCATGATGAACCATGCGGCGGACACTTTGCTGACAAAAGGACAGCCTATAAAATCCTCTCTTTAGGATATTGTTGGCCTTCCCTCTTCAAAGATGCAAAACAATATGTCAAAAGGTGTGACATCTGCCAAAGAGTAGGGAAACCTACCCTTTCAAATGAAATGCCATTGCAACCACAGGTACTCATCGAACCCTTTGAAAAATGGGCTTTAGATTTCATTGGACCTATTAATCCACCATCTAAGCAAAAGAAATATATATTGGTTTGTACTGATTATGTTACTAAATGGGTGGAAGCCAAAGCATTAGTGTCTGCTACTGAAAATTCAGTTGTTAATTTTCTTTATGAGGATATTTTTACTCGCTTTGGTGTTCCAAGACAAATTGTGACAGATCAGGGAAGCCAATTCATATCCAATCTGGTGGAGAAGCTGATGGAAGAATACAAAATCAAGCACAAAAGATCTACTCCTTACCATCCACAAGAAAATGGTCAAGTGGAGTCTACAAAAAAAGTTCTCGAAAGCATCATCACCAAAACTGTTCATCTACATAGAAGAGATTGGGCAGAAAGGATTTTTGAAGCCTTGTGGGCCTACAGAACTACATGGAGGAATACAACAGGACATTCTCCCTATGAACTTGTTTATGGGAAAGAAGTCCTACTCCCCATTGAGTTCCAAGTCAAAACCTTCAAGATAGCAGTTCAGTTGGGGATGGATCTATCAGAAGCCCAAAAGCATAGAATGGAGCAATTAAATGAGCTAGATGAGATCAGAAAAGAGGCAATTCTAAGAACTGATCTAGTTCAATATCAAAGAGCTAAATGGCATGACAAATACATCAAAGAGAAGAAGTTTCAAGAAGGAGATTGGGCATTGCTATTTGATTCAAAGTTTAAAGATTTTAAAGGAAAATTTCAGACTCATTGGCTTGGGCCATATGATATTGACAAGATCTTTAGCAATGGAGCAGTAAGAATCAAGACCATTGATGAATTTCAAACTCCTCTTATTGTGAATGGCCACAGATTAAAGTCTATCATAAGCCACTCTCAAAAGAGGAATTTGTCAAGATGTTTCAAGAAAATTCTGCAATAAGGCTGGTGAAGAAGGATTCTTCTTCTCCACCAGCCTAGCCTTTGTTCTTTTCTGTTCATCAAAAAAAAAAAAAAAAGGAAAAGAAAAAATTGTATAAGCCTGAAAACCAATCACTGATTTGTAGTCTTATATAGAAAATGTGGGGTGAAAATCAGGAACACCTGACACCCTATATTTTCCAAAAAAAAAAAAATTCTCTCTCTCTCATTTCACAAGTTTTATGATAACCCACTCCATTTCATTCCACTTCATTCCACTTAATTCTATTCCACTTCATTTCATTTCACTCCATTTCATCTATTTCATTTCATTTCACCAATAAAAATTTTCTTTCATGACCATTTTCATTCAGTCAATTATCATTTATCCATCTCCATTCACCCAAATAATTACTGTGTCAGTTTCCGCAGCTGACACTAGTTTCCGCAGCCAGAAGCAGTTTCTGCAGCTACCACTTTGTTTTTCAAAAAAATTCACAGTCAAATGTTAGGTCAACAATCATGAAATCAAATGCAGGTATGAAGACATATTATGAAGACATGGGGCATTCAAATACATCAATGAGGAGCAACTGATTGAAGACCAATGAAAAATGGCAATAATTCCAAGGTATGAGTAAAAATTTATTTCAAATGGCATTCAAGCACATTTTTACATAGTTATAAACCATAGCTCCATTATATGCAATGATTGCGTTGATAACTCCGTAGCTATCCCACGATCTCTATACGATTCCCCCACAATCCTTGCATTCATTTCCAAACAGTCTCATAATCAAGCCTCCGGTCTTCACTAGTGTTCGGCTATACGTTGATACTCCACCTGTAATTAAGGAACGTGGTTGATTTGACTACGGCTTCTCTTAGCCGCACAAAATCCGTAGCCGTTTCATAAACGTGCTTGCATCTACTTTACAGCCACCCAACTTTAAATATTGCCGAATGCACTTTTCTCCCCCTACTGTTCTATTGACCTCACGACTACATTTCCACCGTGCTCACATAAGCCTTCACCCCATTTTGTTCTCTGTTCCGTTTCATACCGTGTACCTATTCTCTAATATCCGCTTACAGTCACTGGCCTCCTTCAAAAAAACCCTGATCATTTATGCCGTCTTACCTCCGCTAAACCGTCCTCACGCAGACAAGTTCTAAAAGTACAAAAGAAAGGATGGGTCAGTTGTTGAGAACAGAACCAGAGGGACCCAAACTTATGGAAGGATACCCGCAAGTCAAAGATATATTGAAAAAGGAAAAATGGCTTCGGTTTATTCAAAAGTTCAAAGGCTACCATAAGGAGGTAACAAAAGCTTTTGCGAGGTCTTTCAATGGTCTGGAGGTGGAAATTGGGGACCTCAAATTTACAATGACTGAGGCATCCATAGTAGCTGCTACAGAACTCCCTCAAGAAGGAGAATGCTGGTTCAAGAACAAAAGCATTGGTGAGGAAGCCTGGAGAGTAATCCTACATAACCCAGGTATGGATGTCACCATTTTCAAAAAGGGAATTCATGTTCATGCTTTAAAAGAAGAATGGGCCAATTTACTGTTAGTTATTAAAAAATTTATCACCTGTGAGGGACGTTTTGGGTCAATGTACATGTATCATACCCGATTGTTGATGAATTTCCTAGACAACCAGTCCCTCAATCTACCATACTTTTTACTAAACAGTTTGAAAAAGATGTCTATAACCATCCAGAAGCATCTAGGGGATGTAGAACCACATTTGTATCACCATGGTCTTGTGAAAATCTTGAGCGAAAAACAATTAAAAGAGAAAAAGGACACCTGGGAACAATTTTTAATTCGAAATTTCTTTGAAGAACCCCAAGAAACCCCTGAAGGCAGTACATCAAGAAGAAGTAGAAGGAAGAGAGTAAATGACAAAACTCAAAGTACTCCTACTAACACAGTTGAAAAAACTAGTAGAGAGGAAAGACTGTCTAAAAGGAGGAAGGAAAAGACTGAGGAGAGAAAAAGCATTGACGCTGTGCATCAAAACCCTTCCTCAGAAGAAGACCATCAAGTATTGTCTGAGAGACTAGTTCACCTTCAGGAACAGTCAGCCACGGCTAGAAAGAAAGGTAAAGAAAAACAGAAGCAAAAAGACAGTAGTCCACAGCGTGTAAGAAGAAGCAGCAGGCTTAAAGGAAAATGGAGGAAAGCACAAACAAAAGGACCCCATTTTATTGATTTGGGAGAAGAAACACCTGAACAAGCTCCAGTTGGCCATAATTCACCTCATTCTCAGCCAAATGTTGAAACCAATCCTCAAGATGTTGACATGAGTCCTTATCAGCCAGATTTTGAAGTCAATTCTCCTCCCCAGCATTTTGGGGACAGTCCAAGGAAAACGACACCCGAGATAGATCCAAAATAGCAAGAGGTGTATGATTACATAGAATCCTTGGAAAGAACAGCCACGGGTCCCAGCACTTCATCCACTTAGCCTCACACAGCACAAGAAGCTCTAGTCCAATCATTGAAACAAGAAGTCTTTGAGTTGGAGGTTTTAAATAGACACATTAAAAATGAAAATGAAGCATTAAAGGAACAAAGAAAATTGGACAAGATCATTCATGACAATACCATGCTACATCTGGGACTGTGGCAGAAAAAGAACAGGAAACTGAAGAAGAAATTCCAGAAGATAAGTAGAGCACTAATTAATCTCAAATACAGATGCTTGATGAAGAAGCCCAGGATGTTAGCAGCACCAAGGAAGAGGAGAAGAGGACTAGATGTACAGGCAGAGGTGTCAAGGCATATGAATTGAAGAAGGATGATCAAAATTTTGGTTGCATGGGGACATGCAACACCTTCACAGTGGGGGTATGTTGAGTCCCAAATTTGCATCTTTCTTATACACCTTTCTAGACCTTTTTCATTCACCTGGACCTTCTAAGTCATCAACATCATTGCATATTAATCATAAAAGAGCATTTAAAGTGGTTTTTAACTATGTTTTGTGTCTGCTGTTTGAATTAGATTTTTGCTCATTGAGCTGCAGAATCTTGTCACTTTCCGCAGCTGCTGCAACTTTCTGCAGCCATTTTGTTAAATTCTATATTGCAGGTGTCTTCAGGAAAATCGAGCCACATGGGCAAGTTGGAAATGACATGGACATGGATCAAGTCCTACTGGCTCAGTCGAATTCACCTAAGAAGGCTGTGGTCAAAGGTAGTCAAGTGGTGGTCAACCGAAGAGTCCCACGGTGGCAGAACTCTGTTTTTCATCACGTGAAGACTTGCGTGGCCATTTCTAAATCACGGGAGACATATCAACACCTGTAAACGGCTCCATAAGCCGAATTCAATGACCACTCTCCATAGATTTAATCTTCACGGCAGCCATAATGCTAGATTTATGGACGTGGTTGTTCATGTGTCTTGTATCAGCGCAGACTGTAGAAAATTAGTTATGTCTTCCTCTGTTATAAATAAAGCGTTCTCATACGCATAGTAGTTAGTTGCTGTAATGTAATTTTCTGGATAGAAAGCCACTGTGTCGTGACATTATTTCTTTGTTATGACTGTGTTTTAAATATATGAGAAGACTCTGTTCATAAGCATAATTCGTGTTTGAAAGCTGATTCCCGAGGATTGTGCAGAGGGCCCCTGTACACGCCGAGGTTTTGTTTATTACTGTATAGTTTCATGTTTGATTTTCTTATGTACATTATGCCATAGTTATTCACGTGTATATACTGCATCTCTCACATGTGGTATTTACATTTTACCTCTGTCCATAATTTTTCATGCTTTATACTGTTGTTAACTGATCAGTGTTTTTGTTCCAGATTACAGTAGGCAGCCCGGGCATTTGCACATAGTTTTATAATAACTAATGACATGGAATTAGTCTTATCCTTCTGCTGATTTATTTTTCTTAGCTTTTAATTCCAGCACTGTTTTATTAATTTCTGTTTTGTACATTTGCTTTACTAGTTAGATTAGATATTAAACTGCTCATTTCATTAACAGTTGCCTCCGAAAGCCATAGCGAGACTAATGGCGAGGGATTGAAGTATGAGTGTGTAGTTTGATGTTAGTTTATTTTTCTGCAAGTTAAATATTAAATTGCTCATTTCATTATCAGTTACCTCCGAAAGCCATAGCGAGACTAATGGTGAGGGATTGAAGTATGAGTGTGTAGTTTGATATTAGTTTATTTTCTTTCTGCAAATTAGATATCAGATTGCTCAAGTTGTTTATGATTACCTCCAAAAGCCATAGCGAGACTAATGGTGAGGGGTCAGAATATGAATTGATGTAATTTGATTTTAGCTTTACTTTACTTGCAAATCTTTGGATTTCTTTGAGTACAGTTTCTTTTGTGTTTAGACAGCAGCAAGGGTAATGGGTTTCATGATCAATAGTTCACTATTTGTTTGACTAGTATAGTAGCACATTTTCATTTTCTTTTAGGAATTATTTTTGTCATTATATGTTTTAAAATCCTTTTTAAGTTTGAATTTTGGGAAATCATTATAAAGGACATCATTGCCTTGAACATTTATATCCATACTTATCTTTTAGAATTTCCATCTCACATTAGGAAACCAACCAAGATAAATAAAAATCCAAAAACGACAAAAATTAAGAGATAGGTTATCTTGCACATAGAGTGCGCCACACTTCGTCAGCTTACGAATCTCGGATTGACAAATTAATGTAGCAATTTAGGACACACTAAATTGACCAAACAGAGATTTCGAAAGATGTGGCGCAAAAAAATCCCATATTGGAAGAGGACGCCATCATTAAGGTGCAACAACTCGAGCTTATCTATATGCAGTCAGGGTGTATTTACAATATCCTATCAAACGCCCTATGCCTACAACCTTACAAAGAATTGGCAGGCGCGTCGAACTCTGCAGACAGTTTAATTGGGTCATTGACCGAACATCACCTAAGCAGCAAATTTCAATACCCTAGTTACATTTATGATTCTACCCATAACATACCACAACCCAGCTACCAAAGTCATCACATGCCTCTGAAAAATTTGACCAGTAGGGTGTCATTGTATCACCATCAGCATGAAGGATCCTATCCTCCGGCTCAGGGGACCTAGTACCCAGATAAACATGCTGACGGAAGAGATCCCCCCCAACATCCATTTACAAACCAGAGACTACAATATGCTCAGTCCCCAGGACAAGATCCGCCCATGCAGAATAATGCACAGGTGAATTTCATGCAACCCTCTCAAAACCAACCGTGCCAACCATATAACTAGGAGAATATAAATTATCCTCCTAATGCGGTTAAGAAAAAAGGAAAAAACAAGCCTAAAGGAAATCCTAGACAGGGGGGGAAAATAAACAACGCCCTCCACGATCTTAGGCTGGAGGCAACTCCAACCGAAGTCCAAACCACAAGCCAAGCAAATCCCAGAGGCAGAACAAAAGGCCAATTCTTCAGACAAACCACTCTTGATTGATATCTGGTGAGTATGGCCATTACACTCACCACTGTCCTGACCTCCCTAAGCTGAAGAAGCTACATAGTAACCGTGGACAGGGGGGGTCCTCCCAACAGCCAACAGTCATGTAGGAGCCTTTCCCCCATCAAGGTAAAGTTAGCACACAACAACAAACTCCAGGCAATTCTGGCAAAAACAAACA
The DNA here is from genome assembly GCA_034641835.2 of Pinus albicaulis. NCBI lineage: Eukaryota > Viridiplantae > Streptophyta > Pinopsida > Pinales > Pinaceae > Pinus > Pinus albicaulis. The sequence goes on along the minus strand of CM076570.1, from coordinate 96,696,298 downwards.
CAAAAACTACATGACTACCGAGGAAATGTTTTTTCAGACACAGAATCAAAATTACGACACCCCAACAGAAACCAATGCGTCAGGGGATAGTGCAAGTGCACCAACAACACCTTTGACCATATCAAATATGCCTATTGAACCTTTTCCAAAAATGGCTGAGGGACCAACTAGGCAGGCAGGAAACTATTCCAAAGCAACCCATAACTATAGCATTGTGGATGATCTAGCTCAATCTCCCACCACTATGTCTGCTTTGGAGGTATTAAAATCATGCCCAAATCAGTGGGAAGCCTTACTTTCCACATTAGTTGCCATCGAACTTGTCGATTCGCGCCTAATGGATTTTTATTTAGACAAAGCCAACCCTAGGCTTCCTTCAATGCTCAGCTTTCAGATACCAGTGTTGGTCGAAAACATTACCATTCACCGATGTATCATTGACGAAGGTGCATCCACATGCATCATGTCAAAGAAAATTTGGTAGAAGTTAGGGTCCCCCGAACTAAAGCCACCAAACATCACGCTTAGAGCATACGATAGTCGCCCTTAAGCCCTCGCAGTCTTTATCAAAACGTCTCGGTCTTCTTAGCCGGAAAGACTATCCTTATAGAAATTGAAGTCTTGGATGCCCAATTGGACTACAATATACTCATTTTCCATATCTATATGTACGCCATGTCAGCCATTATTTCCTCCATCTTTCGAACTATGATGTTCCCCATGAGGACCGCATAGTTACTGTCAACCAATTGATGCATAGCGAAAAGCGGCCCCTAACAAATACCGATGTCATTATACCCTTTGTAGACACATTTGTTGACATGCTTACACGGTACGAGGTATATGGCCCTAGCCAGTTCAAACCGTCATCAATCCTAGGGTCATTCCTAGGTGATCCCCATGTTATCCCAGAGCCATCATCTGTCATCATAGAGGCCTCGGTGTGCATGATGTCCACATAAAGCACCGAGGCCAGTCAAGACACGGATATGAGCAGTAATGACATCGAGTCCTTGGCTACGGTAGCCTCTCTTTCCTACGCCGCCTCCCAAACTCCTTTCCTCTTCCCCCCAGTTGGTTTTGTATCCTAGTAGCTCTTAGCCATAGTGTTATTACCAAACATATCTTTTGTGATACCAGATTGGTACCTTGTTCCCCCTATTGGGACGGGAGCCATACACATCACCTCTACAGGGTTAGTGCCCCTCAGTCCCGAGGAGGCCCCACCTGTTCAGGAGACTGCCGCAAACATGCTTGAATAGGTAACTCTTACCACAAAACCGTTGATCACGGCCAAGAAAAGAGGAAAGAAGGTGGAAAGTCCCACCACACAACAGGAATCACCACACTGCACCATATGTGACATAGTAGGACACCCTACCCACATCTAGCCAGAGCTGGACGAATTAAAACCACTCCTTAGCTCTACGGTAGGCATTGCAGCTCCAAGTTCCCCTAAAAAGGAAATTTCCACCAAAAGCCAAGGCAAAGCATTGCGTACCAATCACGCATGCACTATCTGCAGCAATTATGGACACTATACCCATCAATGCCTAGAAATCCTATGATATAGGGACGCCTTACATGCCGTCGAGCGATCCTACCAAGAGGATCCCTCCACCCAGTCATTTGGATATGAAGCTCACACCATCCTTTACCTGCAGGAGGAACGACAGTCGCCAGAAACACTCCCAACCATACCTCCTCCTCCCATCGAGCATTGTGTACTCTGTGATGAGTGCGATCATTTCATCATCGATTGCCCAACTCTGGAAATGTTCCATTGATGGTATCCAGTTCATGTAGTATATCACATTGAAATTGACACCCAATATTCATGTCAGATATGCGGTGGCAATCACCCAGTGCGCTATTGCCACTATATCCCCCAATTCCACTTAATGCTGGCCAGTTTGCGCTCAGCCGTAGTACACCTCTCCCAAGAAGATGGATCCGACTCGGAATATATGAATGACTCGACAACACAAGAAGATGTGACTAGTAGATCCATCCTCTTTTTTTCAGCTGAAAAGTGACCAATCAGGGAACCCTTGGTTACCCCCAACCATTCTCTGCAGAGAAGACCAACATGTGTGTTATGTAAAATTCCCTCATGTGGTCGCCACTTGCCCTGAATTAGAAGTGCTACGTTTCTAGTACCCAATCACGTCACCAAATCAGCACGATGGGCACCCCATATAGGCTATTTTTCCTTGTATGTCAGGGCAATCACCATGAATATCGTTGTACCTATATCCTGACAAATCATCCTCTAATTGATATGATACATACATTAGAGAAGAAACAAGAAAACATCCTCAAACAATATAGAAAGTATATCACCCCCAAGCCATTAACCTCACACCCATAGCGACGTTATGGGAAAACTGGAACAACGCACCAACCAAGCATGACCCAAGTTCAACCTAGGATAACATGCAGACTATGCGACCTGATTGGCCATCGGGTCAATCAATGCAAAGAATTGAAGCACCTCACAAATAGTTTTCGCACAGTCTCTTCTCTCCCGCAGAAACTTCTCTCTAACTAAGAGAAAATAGTGCATACTTATTGTTGGATTTTTTCACACTTTCATCATACAATCAAATGTGAACATATTGTTGAGATTCAACAAGATGTTGATCCTAGTGAAAATTAAGCACCTACACTAGGTGGGCTCCGTATGCTATTTTTAGGTGTATGTCTATTTTTAGAATGTTGAGAAAATTCTATTTATAGCGGGAGACTATTTATAGATGGTTGATAAAATTCTATTTATAGATGAGTTTCTATTTTTAGATGCATGGGCGAAGTCTATTTATAGATCGCATGTCTAAAAATAGAATGCATGCTGGTTATTATTATCTCTTAATAATAATTGGACAATAAATAATAATCTATTCTCTTGAAGCACTTGATTTTAGTTAACTGATGTGGCAAACCAGTTGACTGAAGAAATTATGAGTTCTAAGGTTGGTTGGTAGGACATGCAAGTGGAATTTGTTGTAACTGAGTGATGCAATGTTGTAAAAAAGTTGGATGTGTAGCTATGTGAGTTGTAAAGTAGTTTAACTCAGTTAAGTGAGTTAAACTCAGTTGTGCTAGTAGTAACTAGTTGTAACTAAAGATATACTAGTGAGATATTAGTGAATTAAATATTAAATTAATTCACATGGAGTGATATCAAATGCAACTATAGATTTACTATTGTTAACTACATGCATGTTAGATCTAGTGGAGACCCAATTGAGAGATAGGTGAAAGGGAAAATTTGACTATCTGTTGTGACATTAGTGAGTGCACTCATGCAACCACACACACATTGGAGATGCCAATGAGGATTGTGCAGTCAAGGCAAGGCACTATCTCATTCATTCATGGATTGTGATCAGCAGGGATTGCACAGCGGAGGCAAGGTGTCAGGGGGCAGTAAATTGGCGCATGTATTTGCCAATTTTTGTATGACCGTGTGAGATGATTGTATATTGTACTAAGAGCTCTTGGATTAGAGTTTTGTATGAAATTGTTTCATGATCCATGATATATACATAATATATGATAGTGGGTTTTTTAGATTTATGTTTTCCTGGTAAAAACATCTGTGTTATGTGTGATTAATGTTTCTTCATGTGTTTGCAATTGGTGATTAAATTTCCATAAATATTTTAGTAGAAGGATTCTGTATTTAACAGTGGCATATAATTGTTAGATCAGGAGAATCTAGGAAATACATAATTGTATTAAAATTTCTACATGGTATCAGAGCAAAGAATATTGAAATTTTGAAGCAGTAGCTGAGTTTGTTGGTGGAAATAAATCGAATTTTCTGCAAGAATTTCTTGGTGCGACAGTTGAGTAAACATCGAAATGGCTTTCAATGGTTTTCGGCTAGAGTATTCACTCGAGGGGACCTCGAACTACACTACATGGAAGGACACGATGGAGGCAGTACTTGAAGATAATGGCTTGAAGGAATTCATCGACAGTGACGTTCCTAAGACCACTTCGACGGATGCTGCATTACTTGACGCATGAAAAAAGAAAGTAGCGAAGACGAGAAGGATTTTTTTGGAAGCTGTACGAGACCATATTGTCTCAAGCCTTCATGGGAAAGCTACTCCATTTGCGATGTGGAAGGCTTTGACAGATATTTTCCAAAGCAACAACAACCATAGGAAATTGGCGCTGAAGGATAAACTCAGAAAGATCAATATGGATAAGGGCGACAATATTCCTAAGTATCTCACAAATTTTGTCCAATGTCGGGATGAACTGGGGAGTGTGGGAATCACGATTGCTGATGAATATTTAATGAGTTTGGATCTCTTGTGACTTCTTAGGAGTTGGCACAGTTATCAAGACTTTGTCAACGGACGGGAAAAACTGTCGGATTGGGAATGACTGTGGTCGGATCTAATGCAGGAGGAGTTCAAGAAGAACACCAGAGATGGATCTTCATCAAAGAATGATGATGAAGAGGATTGTGCTTTGGCTGCCAAGGCAAGGAAAGGGAAGGGGAAGAATCTAAATGCAAGAAGCTATATTTTTTTAAGGTGAAGTGTTTTCACTATCACGAACATGGGCATCTCGCCACTAACTTCCCACAAAAAAAGAAGAAAAAGAAGGTTGTTGGAGCTGCAGCTGGTAAGGCCCTTGCCTCGAAATTTGAACTTTATTTCTCTTTTATCGCATGCTTGGTATCAAGTATAATGGGATCAGTGTGGTATCTTGATAGTGTGTGCTTCCTTCCACATGACAAGAGATAAGGAGCTTTTCAGTGACTTGGAGGAGAAAGATCTCCAGATTCATTTAGATATGGGTGACAATTGATGATACAGTGCAATCGACATTGGTACCATTACCTTTGAGAGGGAGTCAGGTAAACCATTTCTATTGAAAGATGTTATGCATGTTCCAGATCTGAAGAAAAACTTGGTCTCAGTAGCGATGTTGGAGGACAGAGGCTATGACGTTGTTTTAAGTGATGGAAAATATTTCTTGTGACATAAAACAACGGGTCAAGCCAAGAGGATAGGGATTATAGTTAAGAATATCTACAAGCTAGAGGTAGATGGTAGTGCTGCAATGGGGGGAAAAGTAGAAGAAGTGGTGAGCCAGGATGAGGGAGAATTATGGCACAGGCGATTGGGCCATCTTCACCATGGCGCTTTGAAAAATTTTCAACAAATTTCTATTGGAATTCCCAAGGGTACACTTGTGTAGTTAGATTAGTGCAAGGGATGTAATACGGGAAATTATGTAAAGACCACCTTTCATGAAAAGGAGAACCATGCTTCGGTGATCCCGGCGAGAGTTCACACAGACGTGTGTGGACCGTTCTCCGTTGCTTCAACATAAAAACACATGTATTATGTTATTTTTGTTGATGAATTTTCTTGTAAATGCTGGATCTTCTTCATGCAGAAGAAGGATAAAAAATTCTCAAAGTTATGTGAGTTTAAGGCATTGGTTGAGAAAGAGTTAGGGAAGCAATTGAAGGCTCTATGTAGCGATAATGGTGGAGAATAAATCTCAAACGAATTCAAATACTTCTGTATCAAAGAAGGAATTCGAAGAGAACCCATAGTGCCCATAACCCATGGAAAAATGGGGTCGTGGAGAGGAATAACAGAACGATCGTGGGTGCTGCACGAGTTATGCTGCATGATCAGGGCATACCAATGCACTTGTGGGCGGAAGCATGCAACACTGTGGTTTATGTGCAAAATCGTTGTCCTCATAGAGTACTTGGCATGAGTACACCTGAAGAAGCTTTTACTGGTAAGAAACCAGATTTTTCTCACTTTAAGATTTTTGGCTCATTTTTTTATGTGCATGTGACCAAGAACACCAAGGAGAAGCTGGAGCCAAATGCTGAAGTTGGGATATTTTTGGGGTACATAGAAACACCCCAAAATTATCATGTGTATTTTCCAAATAGTCGAATGACTGTGGTGCGACGGGATACAAAATTCATTGAGGTGAAAGCCATGAAGTTTTTTCTTGAGAGGCAGCTAGACTTACATGCAGAGGAGGAGATTTTGGTTCCCAAAGATGAGTCTATAGATGTGGATCAGCCATAGGATGAGGTTCATGGAGTGGAGGAGTCCACTCATGCTGAGCCAAACATTAGAACTAGCAGAAGGCATACCACCGAAGCTGAGAGGCTGAAGCTTGATGCGGCACAGAATGTAGGAGTCCCTACTTCACAGCACAGATAGAGACAATGTCCTAACCGATTCACTGAATACATAGCTCTCATGAGAAAATGTATTGTGACAAAGCCATATTCCTTTCAGGAAGCAGTGCAGGAGCCCACATGGGTATATGCAATGGTGGAGGAGTATGACTCCATTGTCAGAAACAGTGCTTGGGAAATTGTTCAAAAGCCGGTTGATAAATCAGTGGTAGGTTCAAGATGGATCTACAAGGTAAAGCAAGCTACTGATGGGAGTGTTGAGAAATACAAGGTCAGATTTGTGGCCTGGGGATTCTCACAGATCGAGGGGATTGATTATGAAGAAACCCTTACACTTGTCGCACGATATTCTTCCATAAGGACCATCCTTTCTCTCTCAACACAGATGGGTTGGCACATTCATAAGATGGATGTGAATATTGTGTTCCTTAATGGGATCATTGAGGAATAAGTGTACATTGAGTAGCCTGAAGGATTTGAGATCTTCAACAGTGAGTTGCATGTGTTCAGACTCAAAAGAGTGTTGTATGGGCTGAAGCAAGCACCCTATTCTTGGTACACTCGAATCGACAGCTATTTCATCAGATTGGCTTCACCAAGAGTGAGGCGGATGCAAACCTATATGAGATTGTGGTGGAGGGTAAGATTTTAATCATTGTTCTTTATGTTGATGATTTAATACTGATTTGTGGTGAGCAGCTGATACACTCATTCAAGGAGGACCTCACAAAGGAGTTTGAGATGAAGGATATGGGCCTCCTTCATTATTTCCTTGGATTGGAAATATGGTAGCAAGATGGTGAGATTTTTGTGTCTCAAGGCAAGTATGCAAGGGAGATACTAGGTAAGTTTCACATGGAGGGCTGCAAACCCATGGATACTCCTCTTCTAGGAAACTGGAGGAAAGAGGACACTACATCTGGAGAGGTAGTGGATGCTACTGTCTATCGACAGTTAGTGGGTTCGCTAATGTATTTAGTAAATACAAAACCAGACATATTCTATGTGGTGAACCAGCTTATTCAAGCGATGGTTAAGCCTACCGAGCTCTTTTGGAAGGCAGGAAAGTATGTCCTGAGATATCTCAGGGGCACATATGAGTATGGCTTATGGTACTGACAGATGGATGAGGTGAAGTTGCATGGCTTCACGAATGCAGATTGGGCAGGCAGCCTAACGGACAGAAAGAGAACATCAGGAGGGGTCCTCAGTATCAAATCTATAATTGTTTCTTGGTACAATATGAAACAAAGATCCGTGGCACTCAGTTCAGTAGAAGCGGAATACATGGCAGCAAATCAAGTTGCATGTGAGGCTATCTAGATGAGAAATATCCTGGTTGGTTTTTTTGGTTCTCATTTAGATCCTATAGTGATTCATTGTGATCATCAGTGTTGCATTAAACTCTCGATTAATCTTGTATTTCATGATAGATATAAGCATATAGATATCTGGTATCATCATATCAGATATTGTGTGCAACGAAAGATCATGTTGCTTCAATACATTCCTACGGAAGATCGGGATGAAAATATTCTGACGAAGGCACTCACCAGGAGAAAATTAGAATACCATAGAGACATGATTAGGGTGAAGGACAATCCCTTTCTTGTTGAAAGGGAGTGTTGAGATTCATAAGATGACGATCCTAGTGAAAATTAAGCACCTACACTAGGTGGGGCCCGCAGGCTATTTTTAGGTGTATGTCATTTTTAGAATGTTGAGAAAATTCTATTTATAGTGGGAGTCTATTTATAGATGGTTGAGAAAATTCTATTTATATATGAGTTTCTATTTTTAGATGCATGGGCGAAGTATATTTATAGATCGCATGTTTAAAAATAGAATGCATGTCAGTTATTATTATCTCTTAATAATAATTGGACAATAAATAATAATATATTCTCTTGAAGCACTTGATTTCAGTTATCTGATGTGGAAAAACAGTTGACTGAAGGAATTACGAGTTCTAAGGTTGGTTGGTGGGACATGCATGTATACTTCATTGTAACTAAGTGATACAAAGTTGTAACAAAGTTGGATGTGTAGCTATGTGAGTTGTAAAGTATTTTAACTCAGTTAAGTGAGTTAAACTCAGTTGTGATAGTTGTAACTAAAGATACACTAGTGAGAGATTAGCGAATTACATATTAAATTAATTCACATGGATTGATCTCACATGCAAATGGAGATTTACTATTTTTAACTACATGCATGTCAGATCCAGTGGAGACCCAGTTGAGAGATAGGTAAAAGGGACAGTTTGAATATCTGTTGTGACATTAGTGGGTGCACTCATGCAACCACACACACATTGGAGATGCCAATGAGGATTGCGTATTCAAGGAAATGCAGTATCTCATTCATTCAAGGATTGTGATCAGCAGGGATTGTGCAGTGGAGGCAGGCTATCAGGAGGCAGTAAATTGGCGCATTTATTTGCCAATTCTTGTATGACAGTGTGAGACGATTGTATATTTTACTAAGAGATCTTGGATTAGAGTTTTGTATGAAATTGTTTCATGATCCATGATATATACATAATATATGATAGTGGGGTTTTTAGCTTTATGCTTTCCCGGTAAAAACATCTGTGTTATGTGTGATTGATCTTTCTTCATGTGTTTACAATTGGCGATTAAATTTCTGAAAAGATTTTAGTAGAAGGATTCCATATTTAACAATGGCATATAATTGTTAGATCAGGAGAATCCAGGAAATACATAATTGTATTAAAATTTCTACACATATCTCGAAGCTTAAAGTAGCAAGAGAAACGTTAAGTCTATGCTCCCCAAAAGAGATAGACACACCCAGGTCGAAAACTCGGAAATGGAAGCAGAAGCTCTTGTCTTCTACCACAGATCCTTTCAAAGCATCCACATCTGGGACGAAGAGTAGTGTCGATTCCCACACAATATACTTAGTTGACACAGTAGTACAATGCACCATCTGCACTAGCCATAACCAAGAACCACATGCATGCCCACTAATGGAAACATTCAGGCACCTCTGCACCAGGCACAATTTCCACCGACAGGAAATTGACCATCCTAACAAGGGACCCAACCTTTCCCTTACGAAAACTCCCATCACGGATATTCCCCCCAAGCCACCTTACACCTACCAAAAACAGGGGAACATGGTTTCCTCATCCTCTTGAGTTACCACACGCGTCGACCACTGCAAACGGTTTGATCGAGTCTTCGGCCCAAGGTCACTTAGGCAATAGTAATCTGTAACAATGGGATCAACAATTCATAATGCCCAAGGGAGGTGCCACATGTTCACACTTCCGAAAAAATAAATTTTCAATGCTGGCAGGTATCCTCTCTCTCATCTTATTTTTTAAGGACATGTATTTCAAATAATATTTGAATAAAGAAGATGCTTTCACTTGGGCTATTTGTTTTTGCAGATCGTGTGCAAACCATCCACCACTTCATCCACTGAAATTTCCAGAGTAGGTATCATTCTACCCTCAGCATCATAGAGTCCTAGAAAAAATCTACATATGCTGACATCATTTATCCATAAGAAATTAACCATAGGTTCCAAACACCTGACCATGTTTATCATCACCTCACCTTGGACATGATAAGCATCCTCGTTGGTCGGTAAAGCCTCCCCTCCATGGTGCTCATCACCCAAAGTAGACCATATATCACAAAAATAATGACGCCATGGCCATACCATTGTATTCCAGGAAGCACCTCATGTCCATTCACTTGCCATGCATTAGGTCAAGTTTTACCATATCAAAATAAAACCCCTTTCCCGGACGACCAGGTTGTGCAAGAAGATTGAAAGCGCACTATCGCGCCTCGCATTTGGCCTACCATACCTCCATCAACATAACCCATTTGCGACATTTTTTCATCCGCTTCATCAACCTCACACAAGAGACCAACCAATGGGCCCCCCACCCTTATAAAAACACCTTCCTCACATCATCAGTGAGTGAACAATTTCATGTCTTGGGGCACCCATCTCTATGTTTTGTACAAACCAAACCCCATTATTTTATTCTTTTGGTAAGTGTACAAATACCGCAAGTGGCACACTATGTCCCCTACCCACCCATTCATTTTTTATCCCACGGAAGCAGTCCCTGGTCACCCTTGGTCGAAGTATCACACCCTCATGCAAAATCCGCCATGACATTCATAACCAGCTTATACCCACCCTATAAGTCCTACCGACTCCAGGGATTTCCCCATCAGAAATAGTTATGACTGTCGCTAAGCCACTTTTTATACTCCGACCTTGGGCCACTAAATCCCCATCATCAGTTTTCAGTCACCCCTCACATCTAGGATCTTGATCCTTCGTATCAGTGACCCCCTCGTTTGGTTGATGCTTCCTTTTTGTTGAAATCAACACCTCTTTTCCAAAAAGGAAGCGATACCTTCGATCACCCCTCTCCACAAAAAGGGAATCCTCGGGTGGCACTGTGGGAGACATCATTTCCCACAAATTTCATCGATCCTCCTGGAATTCGACTACAACACAAGCTTTCATGTCAAGATGGTATCGTACCTTACAACCATTGCAATGTGATTAAATTTGTCGAAGACCTGTGCCTTTATAATTGTCTCTTTCAACAATGCTTACACGGGAAGGTCCTAGCAAGAGCCTATGCATACAATGCACATTTATATTCCATACCAAGTTTACGCATATGGGTACCACATTCCACTGATTGTCATATAAAAAATGCCCCTGAGGGCATCAAAATTCATCGTCATCAACCAACATGTCACTACCATACTAGTGACACAGAAAGAATCTGTATCTATCAAGTAGGTTTGTTTAACTAGCCAAAGTGATGGTAGGTCACCCTACCTTTACCCACAATCTTCTTCTGACTATGCATATAAAAACACATCCAAAATCTTTGCCCCAAATACGACTCTAAGTCTAGGAAATTTCATAACTTTTACATGCGGAAGCTAATAGCATTTGTTCACATTTTTTTTATGGTTTATGAAAACCATACTTCAATACAACCCAAAATTCAATTCTTTCATGCAAAAGATCTTTTTTTAAAAATCATTCACTACGGTTATAAAACCATTGCATAAGTGGAATTTCTCTTTCACCTTGATCCTATGGTTATGAAACCATACACAACCAAATTTCATTTAAATGCGGAAGCTTTACTTGTTTCAAATCTATGGTTAAACCATAGTCCAACCCACTCCATGAGTTCATCAATTAAATATTTCAACTTTGATATAACTCAATATACATTCTTCAACCAACACATACATAAATGTAAAGACCCAATTTATATCAATATTCTCTCTTTTAAATGTTCACCGAACTAATCCTTAGACATTGGTCAAAACCCAAGGTTCCAACTACCAATTATATATGTGCCTTCACCTTATTCAAGCTTGACCCACACATTCACGCATTCATTTTCAGCTATGGAAAATTACATAAACTCAGACTTTGATTAAAAATCAAATGTCAACATGAAACAACAATTGGCCTACGCAATTAACTTACCTTCTCCATCACTTGCCAATGTTGCAATTTAATTCTTCAATTGCACAGAGTTTTGAAGAAACCTCTGCATCCTCCATTCAATTCATTCTCCATGATCCGCCTTTTACTTCCAACTCTACATTGATTTTAATTCGATTCTGATTCCTCAGCTCAACATTACACAGAATTATTCTTCTGCATCTCTATCGTCCTCACCAAACTGTGGGAAAACCTTCACGGTTATACGATCTCCATTAATCTAAAGTTAAACTTAATTCAACTTCGAAACACGGAAATTGATTTGAATTCAACTTCCGACAAACTCAATGTTATTCCTTCGCACAATTCCATTTGGTTCATTAATTCGTCGACTCACCATTTCTGCTCTCGATTCTCCAATCGATGGATACCTGTCTTTAACAGAGTTAACACATTAAACTTGCATTAAATTAATACCAGAAGTAGTAATACGACCAGCCCCTTCCTCATCTCTGTGACACAAAAAAGAGTTGTTCCAATCGATTCAAAATAGACAGAGTTTTAAAAAAAAACTCTGCGCCTCTTATGCAATATGAATTCACAATAGTTCATTCAGATTTTAATTAAAAAAATTGTGCCCATGAAACTTCATCACCTTCAATCGAACCATTCTTATTTCACTGTTCTTCATACAAAATTTAACTCTTATTCAAACCTTCCCTACGCATATTATTGCTATGGAATTGCAATTCTGATTTCATTCAACGCACAAGTTTGAATGGCTATAATTCGACCTGTGTAGTCGACCTCAGGATGTTATAACACATCTAATATCTACGGAATATTCAACCTCGATCTCTGCAATTCCAAACACATCCGCGACATCTTCAACTTCGATCTCATAATTGAAGTTCGACTTTAATCCTTTTTTTATGTGTAATCGGTCTCTGCAAAATAAGATTCGATTTAAACCATTCCAATGGTATTCAGAACCATCACTCAAAAAAAAAGACAGAATTTAATTGAAAAACCCATTACTCTGCTAGCCACTTTGATGAATCAAATGCCAAGTCAAACCCATCTCTTTTCCTCAAACACAAGGTCGATATTAACATATTAAATTCTCATACACTTTCTCACAGCAATGTGCATTCGTTCTAAAATTCATAATTTCTCTATGAAACGTTTTATATGAACCCAAATCAATTCCAAAACATACCCAATCAATCAATACACATGTAATTCAGAATAAATTCCTTCATAAAAAAACACGAAATCAAATACAAAATCCTTCTTGATTCTGGCCAGATTTTCAAATCATTGGCCCTCTTACAATTGCTCGGAGGCTTGACAAACAAACTCTGTTTGTCCTCTTCCTATATTTTGCTCTGCCTTTTGAATTTTTGGATTATTACATTTATACAATAATGCTGAACCAATTTAGGTTCAAATCCCTTCAATAACTCAACAAAGTCCTCGAATATCTCAACACCCCTACAATCTAGATTTTATCCCTAAAATCTTGAAACCAAATCTAACTTAGGCTTCATAATTAATTCTTAGATATCTCAAATATAATTTATCTCATGTTCTCCAAATCATTTGGGAACACTAACAAATCCTCACAATAATTAATTAAAATCTCTCAAAAATCCCATTAATATTTACATAAAATTAAGATTTTCTCACAAATATAAGACCCCCTAGGTTTAATAAAATACAAAGTATTTTCCTGAATCTAATGCTCCTGCATCAGACTCCCAAGGTTGAAAATGATCATGATCTCCTGATCATGTGTTTTAAATCTTTGCCTCCCTGGATCTCACACTTTGTTCTGCAACTTATCATCTGTTGTTGCTTGCTACTTTTCTCCGGGTCTCCATACTTTATGCTTCCTTGCTCCACTGGCTGCACTTTCACAATCTATCCTTGTCTTAATTTTTCTGTTATTGCTGCTTCTCTTCCTTGCTGATATCTTCCTCTGATATTATTTCACCATTAGCTTTCTTATTTGTTCAATTTCTCTGTCCAATATTTCTTCAGATTGATGATTTCTTGCTGCCACCCAATTATCCATGCCCTCTTGTTTTCTGCAATTGAAAACTTCTTCCAAATTTTCACTTAATACAATTTCTATGCCTTCTCCTATCAAAAATTTACTGGAATGGTACATAGTGTAATCCTTTCTGCTGTCTTCATCTCTCTGCATCTGCAATTCCCAATTATGAAATTGAGAATTTTCCTCTACTAAATTCTGATCATTCAGCATTACTTCCAGCAATTTAATTTCTTCATTCCATGGATTAGATAATTCCACAGAATGTTCCTATTTTTCTTTCATTTGACTGTTCAACTGTGTCAAATGTTCTCCGGCACCTGCAACAACACCTGCATTCACAAAGCAATTGTTAAAATAAAAATCATAAGGCATCAGTGCCTTTTCTTCTTCTGCCAGTATTTCAGTATGCTGTTCTGAAATTCCTTCTTCAATTAGCACATCAGTATGTTGATTCTCTCTGCCAAAAGAATTCTCTAAAGAATTCCCAAGACTATCAACTAGTCTTCCTTTCACACCATCTGCCTCCATGATGTTTTCTTGTTCACTGTAATGAACTCTGCCTTCTGCAATCTTCCTGTCATACTCTGAATTTACCAACAAGTATTCCAGCAATGCAATTTCCTTGTGGCATTGCTGAAGTATATCATCATCATGTACCATCCCTGCATTCACACACAAAATTTCAGTTTGTAAATCAAATTGTTCAACAGTATCATATGTTGGTTCATATACCAGCTCTTCAGACTGATCCTCTTCTTCATTCACAAGAAGTTCTCCTTGTGTTGTAACAGCTTCAAACATGAATGCATTATTGCTTCCTGCTTCAGATTATTTATCTCCTGAAATATTCTCTCTCATACTTGTGACAATTTCACAAGATTTCTTATCCTCCTCTTCTGCAAAACCTATAATCACATCACAATTGTCAGTTACAAAATTACAAGGTTTTACATCATCCAGCTGATCTGGATCTACCCAATATTTCAGAAAATCATCAATGATATCCTCTTCTGTTTCATCAATGGAAACTTCCACTTTCAACTCAGTTGCTCTAAGTTCTTCTGTATATCCCAACTGTACATTCATTCCCTGTTCAAGCTTTCTTAGCTTTTCTACACACTGCATGTTTATCTGTTGCTTTCTCCTCTGTTGTGGCCTCTACCAATTTACTCTCTTCTTCATGAGCCAACCCACTCTCTGGCTTTCCTCTATCATCATCTTCATTTTATTAAACTATTTCCTGATCTCAGATAACTCTTTGTCATATTCCACATCATTCATTTGCAACTTTATGCCATTTTCTTTGGCATATTCTTTCACTTCTCTTCTGATGTGGTCTCTCTTTGAACCTCTGCTTCCTCTTCTATGACTATCAGTAGTCATATTTTTCTCCATGAGTTCCTCACTCATAAGCTACACCAAGCCTCTGCAACAACAAGCTCTCCTACTGCCACTTACCTCACCAATCCTTTCCTCCGGATCTGGTCTTTTGGTAAATACTGGTTCTCCTTCTGCTGGAACCTTTTGAGCATTCTCTACACTGCTCCTTCTAGGCTTCACTTCGGCTGAAACTTCTCAGAACACAATTTTCCTATCCATTCAACATCTGTTGAATCTCTTCAAGGTTCTGCCACATTCACTTAGAATCCTCTGCTGGATTTCTTCATCACTGCTCTCAAGCTGTGATCTGCTTCTTTCCCTGAGATTTTCTTCAACCTGCTTGCTACCAAATTATTCAAGCATAACCTTCAAACTAGAGTTCAATAATAATGATCATCAACTCACCTCCAAGATCACTTTTGATCTTGCTTCACCTCTCACCTGCACTACATTTCTGTGCTGCAATCTTTATCAGTTTCAAAATCTGATCATTATTCATCACATGCAATTAATTCAATTTTAAAAACTTGAATCTTCAAACAGAGCTATTCCAGCTCTGATACCACTTGATGGAAGGTCTCCCTACCTTTAACCACAATCTTCTTCTGACTATGCATATAAAAATGCATCCCAAATCTTTTCCCCAAATATGACTCTAAGTCTGGGCAATTTCACAACTTTTACATGCGGAAGCTAATAGCATCTATTCACAAATTTTTTATGGTTTATGAAAACCATACTTCAATAAAACCCAAAATTCAATTCTTTCATGCAGAAGCTCTTTTTTTAAAAATCATTCACTATGGTTATAAAAGCATTACATAAGTGGAAATTCTCTTTCACCTTGATCCTATGGTTATGAAACCATACACAACCAGATTTCATTTAAATGCGGAAGCTTTACTTGTTTCAAATCTATGGTTGAGTTCATCAATTAAATATTTCAACTTTGATATAACTCAATATACATTCTTCAACCAACACATACATAAATTTCAAGACCCAATTCATATCAATATTCTCTCTTTTAAATGTTCACCGAACTAATCCTTAACATTGGTCGAAACCGAAGGTTCCAACTACCAATTATATATGCACCTTCACCTTATTCAAGCTTGACCCATGCATTCACGCATTCATTTTCAGCTATGGAAAATTACATAAACTTAGACTTTGATTAAAAATCAAATGTCAACATGAAACAACAATTGGCCTACGCAGTTAACTTACGTTCTCCATCGCTTTCCAATACTGCAATTTAATTCTTCAATTGCACAGAGTTTTGAAGAAACCTCTATGTCCTCCATTCAATTCATTCTCCATGATCCGCCTCTTACTTCCAACTCTGCATCTATTTTAATTCTATTCTGATTCCTCAGCTCAACATTACACAGATTTCTTCTTTTGCGTCTCTATCGCCCTCACAAAACTGTGGGAAAACCCTCACGGTTCTACGATCTCCATTCAGCTACAGTTCAACTCAATTCAACTTCGGAACATGGAAATTGATTTGAATTCAACGTCCAACAAACTCGATGTTATTCCTTCACATAATTCCATCTGGTTCCTTAACTCGTCGACTCACCATTTCTGCTCTCAATTCTCCAATCGATGGATACCTGTCTTTAATAGAGTTAACACATTCAACTTGCGTTAAATTAGTACCAGACGTAGTAATACGACCGGCCCCTTCCTCATCTCTGTGACAAAAAAAAGAGTTGTTCCAATCAATTCAAAATAGACTAGTTTTAAAACAAAACTCTGCGCCTCTTATGCAATATGAATTCACAATAGTTCATTCAGATTTTAATTAAAAAAATTGTGCCCATGAAACTTCATCGCCTTCAATCGAACCATTCTTATTTTAGTGTTCTTCATACAGAATTTAACTCTTATTCAAACCTTCCCTACGCATCTTATTTCTATGGAATTGCAATTCTGATTTCATTCATCGCACAAGTTTGAATGGCTATAGTTCGACCTGCGTAGTCGATCTCAGGATGTTATAACTCATCTAATATCTGTGGCATCTTCAAACTCGATCTCTGCAATGCCAAACACATCTGTGACATCTTAAAATTCGATCTCATAATTGAAGTTTGACTTTAATCCTTTTTTTTATGTGTAATCGATCTCTGCAAAATAAGATTTGATTTAAAACATTCCAATGGTATTCAGAACCATCACTCAAAACAAAAGATAGAATTTAATTTAAAAACCCATTACTCTGCCAGCCACTTTGATGAATCAAATGCCAAGTCAAACCCATCTCTTTCCTCAAACACAAGGTTGATATTAACATATTATATTCTCATACACTTTCTCACAACAATGTGCATTCGTTCTGAAATTCATAATTTCTCTATGAAACGTTTTATATGAACCGAAATCAATTCCAAAACATACCCAATCAATCAATACACATGTAATTCAGAATAAATTCCTTCATAAACAAACATGAAATCAAATACAAAATCCTTCTTGATTCTCGCCATATTTTCAAATCATTGGCCCTCTTACAATTGCCCAGAGGCTTGACAAACAAACTCTGTTTATCCTCTTCCTATATTCTGATCTGCCTTTTGCCTTTTTGGATTATTACATTTATACAATAATGCTGAACCAATTTAGGTTCAAATCCCTTCAATAACTCAACAAAGTCCTCAAATATCTCAACACCCCTACAATCTAGATTTTATCCCTAAAATCTTGAAACCAAATCTAACTTAGGCTTCATAATTAATTCTTAGATATCTCAAATCTAATTTCTCTCATGTTCTCCAAATCATTTGGGAACATTAACAAATCCTCACAATAATTAATTAAAATCTCTCAAAAATCCCATTAATATTTACATAAAATTAATATTTTCTCACAAACATAAGACCCCCTAGGTTTAATAAAATAAAAAGTATTTTCCCGAATCTAATGCTCCTGCATCACAAAGAATCACGAGCATGGGACATGCCCACCTCATAGAAAAATTTTATATATTGTATTATACCATTTCTTGCAAGGATCCCTTAGGACATGGTCGCTCTTCGACCCAGTGTAGGGTGTCTCCAACTTCAAGCTAAATGCAAGTCTCTCTCTCTCTCTCTCTCCATACAATACATAGAAAAGAAACTATAATGTATTTCGGCTATACAGTTCTTGCTAGACCTCACAGATTAGGGGGAAACTAATTATCACTAGAAAATCGGACAAGCAAAGATGACATTATTTAATGTCAGGCAAAAGGATTTATAGGGCTGAGAGACATTAGAGAATCTGAAATTTAAAAATATCTAAGGTCTAAATGGAAAAATCAAATTGCACACAAAAATAACCTATCAAATGCGCCTTTGTGCGCATAATTCTTCGATAAGTGGGCCTTTGCGCGAATTTTCCTCAAAAAGTTGCATGGTCCTGAGAGTGGCGAGAGTCACTTTTCGGGACCACAAGGCACACTCCAGGACATTGATCCCACACTTGAGGCTACCTAAGTACAACTTCCCAAGCCTCCTTAAGACCTCAAAGGAGCACATAATGGAATAAATGTGGCACATAATGGAATCACCCTCCTCTCTTGGGTCACCATCCACAATGTACCAAGGGAGGGAAGGAGGATTTGAATTCTCCTATAAAAGGCCACCAAGAGATGAAAAATATGAGAGAAAATTTTTATGCTGACCAAAATTGCCCCAAGAAATACTAGCAGTGTGTGATTAGGAGCAGAGATAGAGGCAACTCAGTTGTTGGCCATCCAAAAACTCCAGTCCACCATAGTAGAGAGAGGGAGACTTTGCGCCAAGGCGGCTCGGAAGTAGAGACATCCTTGCATCGGGACCTGGAGCTCCATAGTTCCAAGGGCCCCTTGGAAAGTGGGTTAAATTTTCATCCTCATTTCCTACCAACACTTAATAAGAGGGGACGTAAGCACCATCGTTTGGATTATTGAAGTTGTTTGACTCTATTTAGAGCTTTTGTATTATTTGTTTTAGTTTTAGTTTAGTTTTTATGTTTGAATATACATGTTATTTCTCTATCTAGTATGTTTATGTTTCAACATGTTACACTAACTTGCTTGACTCCATCTATTTCCTGCATGTGACCGATAAATTAAGAGGGAAAAACCACCCCTCTTAAGCAAGTGTGATTTGGTACATTTGTGCGCCAAACACACCAACACATATATGCATATAAAAATTGATCAAATGCAAGGCAACATCATCTTTATTTTCATCTTTGAACATGGGAAGATAAGATAACCAATCAACATGAGGCATAGGATTTGAAAAGCCATGGATATGATACTAATCCATAGGAGCATACCTGACATTTCTTCTTGTAGTTGAACCCATTTTGAAAACATTGAAGTCACCAAGAAGTTATTCAATTTATTTATCCTTGAGAAGTGGATTTGCCGTGAACACTCTGAATTTTTTGGATTCTTTACCACTGGAGTCACTAGGTGAATGATTAAGCCTTCTTATGTCTCACCACTGTTCACCATCAATAATCATAGCTAATATTTTTTGTTCTTTCCCATGGAATTTTTAGTAATCCCTCCTCGGAAATAGCTCCAGAAATGTTATCACTCTCCCCAAATTCCCAAGGCTGAGAAAGGAGTGGATAAAGGTAACAAAAAACCAACCTTTTGGCTAGGTATCTAGCCCTACCTAGACCAGAGAGAGCTCTCTCTATGTCACTTTAAATATTCAATGAATGGTTGAGTACCATGAGATTTTAGGCTAGATATATATATAAGATTTGAATGAGTAAGTTTGATTGGTAATTGGGATGCTCTATAGGAATAAGAATAAGGGAACTAAGGCTGATTTCAAAGGTTAAATTGAAGAGAAAAATATGAGGCAAGGTAGGTAAAATATTGAGCATACCTAATTTGTCATTGTGTATAAGGCTTGAAAGAGAGGAGTTTGAATGAACATTTAAAATGAATTCATTCATCAGGAGAATTGACACATCTATGAAAATATTAATAAATAGAGCATCTAAGTAAATTATTTCTGTTTATAAACTAAAAAGATTAACATACAGAAGATGTAATGGAAATGGATTAATAGAGAGGAAAACAATTCTCAAAAGTAATACCACAGGAATCTCATAATATCTACTGCAACATCTTTGATTTCATTAACAAAATGTTAACAATAGCTCCACTGTGATATCAGAGTCTTAAAATTCAAATATCCAACGAACTACCAACCTCTTCTTCCTCTGTCTTCTGTCTATTTATAATTTTACAATAGATCTGCCAACAAGACTTAAACCTTCAGATTCCTTTCATAACTTAACTGAAAACAGATAAGAAGGATAAAAAGTAGATTGTCTATTATTTTTAGCAATTTACAATCCTAACAGAACCCTGATGGAATTAATCATATTAACATATTGTCTTCAAGCTTTGAAGAGGTGATGTTATTTTCTGATATGTGTGAAATCCTTTGAAACCATGCTACTTGAAAAACCTGTAACTGCCCCTTTAAATCCTGCATGTGCTGATTTTGGAAACGTGCTAATATATTGAGGAGTAATGGTAGCGTGAGTCCTTTGGAAATTGAAACTGTTGTTCCAGAGAAAAATCTGCCACTTTTCCATTCCTTTGGATTTACTGGACTCGATAGGGTTTTATTTTGTGGTTATACTTTAGTTTTTAAAATAAGAAACCCATGTAAATAAGTTTGATGGAAGGATTGTAGGTGTGAAGGATTTTTTTTTTAATGAATTAATATTTTTTTAGAGAAATTGAGTGAAGCGGGAAGAACATGGAAACTGGCACGTTGATGTGGGCCAGAAGGAGGAAAAACCTTTTTTATATCACAATCGGAAGAAGAGGGCATTGGAGGATAAAATGGACTTTGTGTTTTGCGATTTGCAATATCGCAAATCGGAGAGTAAAACTTATCACATATCGAGAATGTGGACTTATCGCATTTTGTGGCTTTCAGGACTTATCGCATTTCAGGGACTGGATGTTATATCGCATTTCAGGGATAGAAACACATATCGCATATTGGGAATCATGGAAATGGGGCAGGTAACATGAATGGATGACAATAGAAATTGTGATATGCCATATGGAAGGTGACGTGGCAGGGAAAGGTCCCACTTTAATATCTTAATCGAGGAAATGGAAAGGTAGAAGTAAGTGGAAGTAATGCAAATTTGCGATTTGCGATGGAGTAGCTCCCGTTTTAAAGCTTTTTAAAGCAGAAAAAAGAAATGATTTAAGTAAATAAATATCATAAAGCGACCGAAACATAAGAGAAAGGGTTTTTAAAGTGATTTTAAAGTTACGAAGCATATCAAAGAGAATTATGGGTCCTACCAATATCACATTAGGAAATTTATGAAGCGGCAAGTGAAGGTGGCAAGGATTTTTGCGATATGCCGATTGCGAAAAGGTAAGGGGTCCACAATACATTTAAGTGCGGTAAGTGATATCATATATAATATATCATATATATTAAAGGTTTTATGTGGGGGGAAGAGTTGCTTTATAACAATAAAAAATGAATTTTAATGGTTAAAAAGGGTTCTGAAAAGGGAAATGAGTGTTGGACTTTGGGTTTCAGAAAAAATAAATATAAAAGAGGGAAAATGAAATGAACGAAGGCAGAAATGAAATTTGCTCACCATTACACTTTGGCAATAGCAATTTTTTCTTTCAACTAAACTGAAAAGGTAGATTGATTCCTTGGATCTTTGACAGCCATGGATAAAATTATGAACAACAAATCAGACCTAGACTCTTTTAAAAGACCGAAATTTATTTTGAGAACTTGTTGGAAAAGAACAAATTTTGACCTAACACTCAATAAAAAAATCCCAAAAGAAATATTTTTTATTACTGATACACTGACACTAACATTGTCAAAGTGAAAAAAATTAAAAAGGTCATGGTAATATCATGTGAAAGGGTAAATGTCTTCTCACTATCTTATAAAAGGAAAAAACATAAAACATTTCCATTCATTGTTACCTTTTGATATGTGTGTGAGTACCTCTCTTCCTCATTTTCCCTCTAAGGTGTTACAAACTCCAAAACCTAGCATTGAAATTTCATTTGTTACCCTTCTGGGCTTGCTTTCCAACCAACATGACTCCTTTGTTATGGTTATGTGGCAAGTAGAAATGCATTGTTACCCTTCTGTTGTGTGAGAAAAATATCCTTTGTTATGTTTTTGTCTTGGCTAGGAAACACGTTGTGACGCTCTTGTCAAATTAGAAAATATGTGTTACGCTTATGGGAGTAAAAAATAACATCGTTACGCTCTTGTGATTGAAGTAAAACCTAGTTTTACTCTCCTGTTGGGTGAGGGAAACACGTTTTTATTCTTCTAGATAGTGTAAAAAAGTTTTGTTATGCTCTTGTGAGTAAGGGAAGAGCATTGCTACGCTTTTGTGGTAGCCTCTGAAGTTAATTGAAGCCCGAAAACGTCCAGCTTTCGACCTCATCTCTTGGTGTGGCTTCTCCACATGTAAGAAAATTTCTCAAGCTTGTTTTGGTCACAAATTTCACCTTTCTTTAGTCATTTCATGAAATTAAAAACCCTTTTTCATCTCTCTACTGTCCACATAATATATATATATATATATATATATATATAGTTAAAAACCTAACCCTGTCATCCAAACCCTACCCTATTTCATTCATACACCCTTATGCCCATATACATTCCTACCACATCACCCTCATAACATGTCAACAAAAATAAAATCCTAATCTAAAGCTATTTTTACACAGTGAAAGGAGTGAAAATAGTGAAAACATACAAGATTGTGTTTTAGGGTTTTAAGGGACTTATAATTACTCATTTTCATCTATTCCACTTGCATTGTGGAGCTAAGGATTCAATATATCTTCTCAAATTTTATCAAAAATTTTGTCCACCTCCATAACCCTCAAAAATCAAAACATTTCTTCACTATTTTATTCTCACAGCAAAAATTGGGAAATGACTGCGTTTTGAGGATTCGAAAGACTTCCAATTGCCTTTATTTCACCTTCCTTATGGAGACAAGACACCATCCTACTCACTGAAATTTTATGAAAATTTTTACTCAACCCCATCACCCCTTTTTCACCTCACAAACTTTTCCTACTGTTGCACAAGCCATTCTCGCAGTCAAATTTGGTAATTTCCCGTGTTTTAGGCATTTTGATACATTCCACTCATCCATTTGCCTTAATTCCACCTTCAAATAGAAGTTGAAACACACCACTACTCACTCAAATTTTTCTATAATTTATCTCAGCTTCAAGACCCTCCATTTCATCCACCAAAATCACACCTTCATACACTCTATTTTCCAAATTTCCATTCTCATCCACTCATTTCATTTACATCCCAGAGTTTTCATCACTTCAGTGACCAAAACCATGGAAAGTTACAAGAAGATCTTCAAAGGTGGGTGCCATCTCAGACTTGAGCCATTCACCATGCACGAGATTAATGCTTCGCCATTGGAAAAAAGATGATTTCAACGAACTAAGTGCTTAATATTTTGTGAAAGGCTAATCAAAGGAGGGTACCATCTTCAATTGTCTAGTATTTTTGCAACCAGCTACAATATGGGACATGTTATCACCCCTAAAATTTTTTCTAAACTCTGTAAGTTTACATTGTTTTAGTCATAGTGTTAAGTAGGTCTTGAGTTACTTTAGTCTTGATAAAGGGTAGGTTATAGGTTTAGAAGTCTTAAAAAGTCAGTTTTCAATTTCAAATAAAGTCTTTAGGTCTCATCCCATGGTTGAAAAGTCTCATCATTCACTTAAAAATCATGTCATCAACTTTCGGATGAAACCCCTGCAATTAGCCACAAAACCGCAGTTTCATAGCGCGGTCAGTTCAAAAATTGAGTTTTGCACTACGAAAGCACTGCTACTTTCGTAGCGCAAAGTGAAAAAAAATGCACTATGTGCGCTACGAAAGCGCAAATTCTTAAAAGGTCATGTCAAAGCCTAGAAATTGTCAGAAAACCGTTAAGTTATGATAGGGTAACGTCATGGTGAGTCATTTAGGGGTCATATTTGAAATGCTCAACCATCCATTTCCATCATTACTTTGACAGGGGTTTCATATTGAGAAAATAAATTTCAAATTCGAAAGGTCTTGTCTGTTTTAGTAATTTCAGTTTTCATTGGCTCATACTAAACTGTGAAACATCCCTATTTTGAGCTCAAGCTTATGGTTTTTCTATACCAAGGATATTTCAAACATTATCAAGCAAGGTTGATCCTTTTTCAAGTGAGGTTGCCAAATCAAATCAAGAGAGGTTGTTTGCAAGAGAGGCTGATTATCAAATTCTAAAGGAAGCTAAAGTGTTTTTTTGAAACAAGTATGGCTGAGGATAAAAGGAACCATAGATCAGGACATCATTTGAGGTCTGAACCTGAAAGCACAAGAGTTTTAGTTGAAGACCAAACAGTCATGGATGCTTTCAGTAAAGCTGCAGGGTGGACATACTCAGTTATCAAAATAATTTTCATTACATTTCAGTGGTACAAATACAAAGGTTGGGATGTTATATGTTAGTGGCACCTGAAACCATTGCTCTAGTGACTAAAATACCTAGAGGACAGGAAACATGGTTTAAAGGTTTTAGATTCGATATGGATGTAGATGTTTTTGAAGCCAGAATATGCAGAGATGGACTTGAATAATGCAGTTCCCAGAAACTGTATTAAGGATAGCTAAGCCAAACTACTACTCAACATCCAGTGATATTTCACGTGCAAAGGCAGGTACCAAAAAGTTTACACCCATCATTTCAAACTCCTATTACACTTCACAGGTATGATATCACTGGATTTACCATTTTTCCTATATAGAAGCATTGCTAAAATGGCTAATAAGGTCCAAATGAAATCCGATGACTTTGAAACATCTCTGTTTCACCATGGCTTAATTAAATTGTTGGTTTTGAATGAGCTCCAGAAGAATAGTAGGGATTGGTCCTCTTTTCTATTTATAAGTGGATTTGAAATGGAAGCTCAAACTCCAGCTAAAAACCCCAAGGCAAAGGAAAATCCATCCTCACCAGCAGAATCTAATCAACCTATAGCTATAAGGACCAAGAGGTTTGTCAAATTAAAGCCAAGGAAACAAGTGAAAGGTAAAGTAGAAAGGACACCAGTGATTGTTTCAAAAACCCCTCCACCTACAAAACAAGGGTTACAGAGTACCAAGGAAGCTAAACAGAAACAAACAACTGGTAAGAAAATTTCCAGAGAATCACAAGGAGTCAAAGTACAACATCAAAAGGAAAGACAGTGGTTTCAAGATCAAGTGACAACCCAGGTTTGAAAGGAAACTTAGATGATATATTACATGCAATAGATATACAAGAATATCCTATGGTGCAAGCTGATTTCATAGGGATTAAAGAAAGCAATCAGAAAGGGATGAAATCATCAAATAAGCTGGAGTTTAAGGATGAAGATGCAACATTTGTTTTCCAAGCTAGGAGGCATGTAACTAGGCATTTTAAAAGGCTAAAATAACTTAATGCAGAAGTTGAGGAAACAAATGAAGCAGCTACTGTTCATAAGGAGATAGTTGATCTTTCCTCACCTATAACAAAACATGTAGAAAATAGAGTATCTACAGCAAAGGAGGAAATGGCCAAATATAAAAGTATGGAAGAGAGGTTAAGATCAACAAATCATGAAATTTCCAAGTTGAGGAAAAGAGCTAGAAAACATGTCATTGAGAAAACAAAGTTTAAATGGACGAAAGTTGTTTTGGAAGTTGAAAAAGTTTCAAAATTAGAAATACCAAGCAGTGAGGAACAATTCTTCACATGGACAGTCCCAGCCATCAAGGAAGAAAATTTTGTAAGATTCATAAACACTCATTTGAGAGCTAGCAATAGAAGGTTGAGAAGACAAGTTGAAGATCTGGAGATACAGTTGACAAAGTCTGAATAAAAGTTAAAAGGGCAGTGAAACAGAGTGGTTGGGCAGTAAAACAAAGTGATAAATCCATAAGTCAATCTTTGATCAAGATGAAGGAAAAATTTGATGAAGATTATGTTTTTGGGGTCATATTGTTGTGTTTTTGAAATAATACCAACACCTTTAAAGTTTAAACATCTCCAAGGTACAAATTTTGAAGACAGTTTTGACAAAACTGCTTACACAGTAGTTTCGTAGCACAAATAGTGCAAATCTACTAAAATGCGCTACGAAACTGCTGAAGCAGTCTTCTAGCACATTTTAATATCAAATTTTGGGGGAATTTTGGTGAATTTTGACTTGAAATGGCTGGTGGAAGTGTACAAATAGCATATGAAGGTTTACTTGAAGAAAGCAAGTCAAAATTTGATTGAAAAAAGTAGCTAAACATTGCGCTACGAAAAGCGCTATGAAACTGAGCTGATTTCATAGCACAGGTTTATCCTTGGTCTTTTTGCACCATTCAAATCATAGTTTCTACACAGTTGGAGGATTAAAGATATATGGGGAATTTTTGGCAAAATGACACATGTAGACCTGGTCTATTAATGATAAAATTACTCAAAACAGATAAAGAAATCAAAGAGGCTAAAAAACTGGAAAACATGTTTCCTATTTTTTAGGAGAACATTATCATTAACAACAGGGTCACTTCAAGTGAAGGGTAAGCATCCAAATTCGACTTCATGGGATTGCAGGTGGAAAAATATGTAATAAATATTGGATAAGGTTATTAGAAGGATATTTAAGAGTTTCAGTCCTATTAGAATTAAGACTTTTCATAAGCTTTATAGCCGTCAATTTGTAATAAATAGCATGTCTCAGATTAGGAAAGGTGTCAAACTCTTTGAGTTTGATGTATCTAGTGGAGAAGAAGGGATCCTATCTTGTAAATTTTCTATAAAGAGCATAAGGTAGAAATCCAAGAGGTTGGAGATTTTTATTAGCAAGGACTGTGTTATTGTATGTCACTGGTTTTTTCAGTTTAATACAGAGTTCTATTTTGACAACTCAAGATTCATGAGGAGTTCCTGTGTTTTATTACTCTAATGACATTCTTCAATACTTCTATTTATAGTGATGTTTGTATATGATACTCAGAATTCATTTATAATGCTCTAACTTACTTCATATACAAACTGACTGTGTGTATCACTGTTCCAAATGTTTTACTCCCTTACTTGAACTCCAAATTCCTTGACTTCAATGCTAGATAGACTGTGATGTTTTTGCTGAAGTTATCTTGACTCCATGGCCCAATGAATGTTTTCTAATGTGTTTTGCAACCAGTTATATCATATATTTTTTTTACCTTAGAGTTATCCATCTATTTGTTTATTAAAAATCATAAACCCTTGAGAGAGCCCTCTCAAGTTGAGGAGGCTAAGCCTCAGCCAAAAGATTGGTCTGAAATAGTTACACAAGGTTTACTTGATGAGCAGCAGATCAGGCCTGATTTTGTGATAACAGGACAGGTCACTTTTGTAGGCATGGAGATGAGTTTATCACCTGACCTAATTGCTTCAGCGACATGTATTCCTTCTTAGGGAGAGCAATGGTTCAAGGGTATGGATCCTGACATTGAAAACAACAAGCAGGTTCTAAAGCCTCATGCTATAGATGATCCATAATTTATTTTTCCTTTTAGAAACCTAAAAAATAAGTATGCTGCTCTGATGATGTTAATAATGAAGTAATTTACATGCGAAGGAATATTCTCTAGGCTATATAGGTATCACATCAGGATTTTGATGCATTTTACCAGAGTCAAAACACTTGATTTGCCTCATTATTTATGGAGGAGTTTTGTTAAGATGGATGAGGTTCAGAGCATAAGAGAATATCATCATACTAGTCTCTTTCATCATGGCCTTATCAATCTCATTGTGATGCATCACTTATCCTCCATAAACATGACATGAGAAGACTTCTTGTAGAGGTTATCAGCAATGCTTTCTGTATTACCTACTACATCATCACCACAATCAATGGATATTGTCTCTTCTAGCATGTCTATTCAGCTTTCAGATGTCCTCAGGGTTGTGGGATTTTCTCACACATATGAGAGAGGCAGGAGACAAGTTTTTGTGCCCAAGTTTACCAGGAGATTTCTTACACTTGGTACCAATGATGAGCAATGTCAGATGGAGGAGAAGCCTCTTTTTCATCAACATGATGAGTCAGTGCCAATGGATCCTGATGTATCAACACATGAGGAGGTCACATTAGTTGAAGACATCATCAATGATAAGGATAAAGATATTGCATAATTGAAAGAGGCCTTCTCTATTGCCCAATCCCATATTACTTTCCCTGAGTGAGAAATTCTTCAATTGAAAATGAATCAACTCCCCCAGAGTAAATACAAATCTGACATGGAGGAAAACATAGGAAAAGACAAGAATATTGTTATTTTTGACCAAGTGCAGGAGATAGAGGCTGAAGTACATGAAAACATACCAAGAACAAGAGGCCTAAAAAGGGCATTGGAGCAAGAGAAACAACAAATTCATCAATATGAAGAGTTAACATTTGATGAGATCATTGCAATGGAGATCAATGAGATAAAGAAATTTGGCTATCAATAGTTAATGAACATATGGAGAAGTTATTGAAGAAGGCTAAAAGGGATAACAAGTTGCAAAGGCACATGACAAGCCATTATCGTACCAGGGATACCATTTCTCAAATAAGGTTGAAACAAGTCAAAAAGAGGCTTAAAGAGGCGCAAATGAAGCTCAAGGAGAAGGAAAAATTGGATTTATTAGTTGTATAGCCTATCTCTTTTAGGTGTCAAAGAAACAATTTTGAAGGATTTGGAGTAATTTTGGTATTTTTCATGATTTTTGGTCGAACTCTAGAAATTTCTCGTTACATAAGGGTAACAGACACTCATGAATTTTTGAGTTGGAGGCAGCCAAATGGTGATTTATTTACATGGATGGATGTATTTTGATTAGTAAATCATATATTAGTAACCCTCCTGGCATGAAAAGTTGCAATTTGGGAGAAAAAACTAAAAAAACACCTATTATTCATGTTTCTGCCTCCTTTTTGGACCCTCTATTGCGCTTTTGAGTGACCCTGGGAGAATGGATTTTTGAAGGCCTTCCCATGGTCCATTTTGAAAAATTAAAGATGTTATAAAAACTAGACACACCTGGCTAGTTGACCGTTTTTTCAAAATTGAATTTTGACTTCTCAAAGTGCCTCCAAAATTCTGTTACACTTCTGCAATCTGTTTTTAAATTCTTCAGTCAGAATTGTCACAGATCAGCATTGGATTCCTTCGGTACAACTCACAAGCTTAGAAATGATCACAAATTAGAGGCTATGAGTTGTCATTATAGTTATTAGGTTGGTTTTTTCTTCGTATTATGATGGAATGTGTAATTGATGTAAGGGACAAACACTCCTATTTTGTAGCTAAATTTCAAGGAATGGTTTCTAACCTACCTAAAAACTAGGAAATGACTCATATTTTGCATTTATGACCCATTTTGTATGGGATTTAGACCTGGTGAGGTGTCATGGTCTATATTGTCTATAAGTAGACTCTCTTTTGTCATGGTTGGGGTTGGATAGTCTCATATTGCGCCGTGGAGTTCTTGTAACCAGTTTATGGAATGAAATCAAAGACAATTTGCAGGAAATATTGTGAGATACTTGTGGTATGATTTGTAAAATCTGTGTTTCTCATGTTTGCTTATTGTCTTATGCTTAATTCCATATCTATTTCTTCATACATGTCTATCTTATGAGTTTGAAAGAAGAATTCATGTTATGCATGCTCTGTTTTATGCAAGATTTTCAATATTATGTTCATTTGCTTCTTTATTGAATGAAATAATTTCCAATGTTGATTCAAAACCTAATCCATCTTCATATTATACTCAATGACCGATTAATGTGTTTCCAAACTACCTACCTTGCCTCACATACTCTCTATAGTTTAACCTCTAAATTCAGACCTAAAAAACTCATTTACAATCCTTTCACTGACTTTCCTATCCAACATTCAAAATATCAAACAATTTTTACTCATTTAAGCTTACATATCTATCCTAAAATATTATGATACACAACCATTCATTTGAGTGTTTAAAGTGAAAAAGAGAGAGCCCTCTTTGGTCTGGGTAGGGCTAACTACCTGACCTAAAGTTGGTATGTGGTTACCTTTCTCTAATCCTACTTTCAGTCTTAGGAAGTTGGGGAGAGTGATAATAGTTGGGCTCACCAACAAGATGATGAGGTGCATAGCCTAGGGATGGTAGAGGTAGCCACTCAGTCAGATACTTCATGTATAAGGATATTTTGAGCCAAGTGGGTAGAGGATTTGGTTAAGGGAGATCAAAAGAGAGTTAAGTCTCCCAAGATCAAGAATTTTCCACATAGGTACATAGGGTACATGGAACTTATGACTAAAGTGGTGGAATCGTAAAGCGTGGTGGGAAATAATAGGTCTTCAAAGAAGGTTCAGTGGAAGAAAGTAGAGAAGTAATGTAGTTCAAAGGGATCAGATGCAGTAGTGGAGCACTTGGTAGTGTTGGAGACAGATCTAGGTGGATGAGGTTCTCCTAGGAATACCTTCCTGGCTAAGAGAGAGTGTTGAACATAATAGTGAGAAAGGGTTCCTTGATTTGTGCCTTAATTAAGGGACCACAATGAGTTTTTATTTAGCATGCTCGAGTTCCTATAAGTTGGGAACTAATTTTTGTAAGTTAGGATCTAACTCCTATAATTTAAGATGAATTCCTAAGATTTAGGACGAGTCCCTAAAAATTACGATGAGTACCTATAATTTAGGATCAGTTCCTAAAAGTTAGGAGTTATGAAGCATATAGCTAATCTATTAAAGTAGAAGGCAAAGTTATTAATCTTCTAGTGTGAGTTAATTGAGGAAAATAACATGTGTTTGAGTCTCAAGTCTTTGACTTGAGATAGGATGGGTTGCATTAGTAGTTAACTCATGCTAACTCAATCAATCACAAAAGAAAATTCCTTAATTAGAAACTCACTAAAATTAGTCATTTTAATTTCTTTATAGGGAGGAAAGAAGGCACAATTTGATTATTATCTCGTGGAAATGATTTGGTGAGAGAATAAAATAGATATCACAAGCTTATGAGAAGATTTCATAGGCGTATGTGTGGATATTTTGAGAGAAAGGTGTGCCAAAATAAGCTTGTGCGCACAAATTTAGGAGGAAAGGATCAACAATGTGGCAAGGGCTTCAAGTTTCCTTGAAGGTATGAAAACAAGGTTGTTTTCAAATTGAAACAAGTTGTATTTGTAAGAGATAAATTGCGCAGTTATATCAATAAAATTATCAAACAAGAAAAGGGTTTTCCCAGTTGGGTTCCCTAGAAAAAAAATTGTGTTATGAATTGTGTGATTGTGTTTATTTATGTTCCTATTCCGGTGAAAAATTTAGAAGCTAAATTTTGTGTTTATATGAAAAGAAACAATATTTCAAATTTTCCACATTCATAGCCACAAAATTTTGTGGATTCTCTACACATTAGCATACTCATCCATGAATTCGGGGGATCACAATAGAAAGAAAAGTTTAATGATGAAACAAATGGTAATCAATTCAAAGAGAAATATCACTAGTGGTTATTTACAGGCCATGCACTTGTTATTACCAACCTAGTTCATCATGGGAATTAGTCATCACATGTAGCAGAGGATATGTTTTCTGTGTACAAGGCTGGTTCTGCATAAGGCGAAGATTAAATTCTAGTTCACGATTCAATATGATCAAGAATCAAGGCCACTCATGGCCTCTAGCTCCCACTCTTAGTATTCATTATAGGAAGGCGGTAATTTTTTGTTTAAATAGCCCCCCATGTCTTTTCCAATGGTGTTTTCTGTAGAAATTTTGTGACCCAACCCCGGTTTTCAGTTTCTCCTTATTTATACCATAAAGTTAAATGCCCATTCCCATAACCATACATTCAACAAGCCAGAAAAATATCTATTTTTTGAAAACAAAAATTCTGGAAATTTCACAGTGCTTAAATGCAGAAGTAAAAACTCAGAAAAATAAATCATCCACACACAGAATTTTGACACGCTGATTTTTGGTCAAGATGACCCTGGAAAACCCCCTACAACTCTTGGGGAAAACCAATTCGAAAACTCTTCTTTATTTCTAATAATTTATCTTTTATAGTGAGAGGGAAATACTCAGAAAATTTCAGCAAGTAACAAATACAAATTATCTCATTTTCCATGCTTAACCACTACCTCGAAAAATGTGCAAAAATCAAAACAGAAACAACAATAAATGATGTATGGTCTTCCTCATTTTTCATGCCCAGAAACATCAATAAATGCTACCATACGACCTCCTCGTTTTGCATGCAGAACAACAATAAATGTTGCTATACGACCTCCTCGACAAGCATGCAGAGGAACAACAATAAATGTTGTATGGAATCTGCATCGGTTTCTGTGCAGAAAAAAACAACAGGCTATATGGCCTGCCTCAAAATTCATGCCACAAAAACAACAACTTCCCTCCCTCGAAATTTGTGCCAGAAACTGTATGGCTGCCTAGGAATGCATACCCAAAGCTACTGTACAAAAACTGCCATGAAAAACTTGCCCAAACTGCCTTGAACTGTGTGCCAACTCTACTGTATGGATTTGATGAAGTGCTACCTCGGTATGCATGCCAAGGTCTGTTCTCCTTCTCCTCACTGCTCAGAAATCTCCTTTGCTCTCTTCTTCTCCTTCTCTCAATCTGCTCATGAAAGACTAAATGATCTTTTCTATCCTTTTCCTCCTTTAACCTAACCCTAAGTGACTTTTGGGGAATCCCTAAATCCAATGGCTGAGATAGCTTTAGATCTAGGGCTGAGATTAAATGCTCATTTAAATCTCACTTTCTATTTTTTAATTCACCCCACTTTAATAAAGACCCTCTTAGTCATTTATTTCCAAAGTCACTTTTCACTTTCTAATTTCACATTGACTTTATTAAAGTCACTTTAAAATTAGACCTAGTAACTTTATCACTTAAAGTCACTTTTAAACTATATTTTACTTTATAACTTTATAAAGTCACTTTAGGAGAAAAATTAAATTATTTTGGAAACTTTTCCCTAGGCCACCTGTCCTTCGGTAACCAAATTTCAACACTCCCTCTTACTGAGGAAGGTGTTCCTCACCACACCCATCTTGTCTCTGAAGTAGACATGTTTGCCCCGTGGTAAGGATTTTGTAAGAATATCTACAACATACTCATCAGTTCCCTTCTCAACATAGTCTCTGATGAAATGATATTTGATCCTGATATGCTTTGACATGTCATGAAATACTGGATTCTTTGTGAGTTTAATGCAACTCTGATTATCACAGTATATCACTGAAGGTCTCAACGACTAACCAAATAAGCCAAACAACATCTTGCGAAGCCATATGGCCTCACAACTAGCTAGACTGGCTGCCATGTACTCTACTTCCACTGAACTCAATGCTATTGAGTGCTGCTTTCCGCTGAACCATGACACCACTTTCGAACCCAACTCAAAATAGCACCCTGAAGTTCTCTTCCTATCAGAATCACACCCTGCCCAATCAGAATCAGTGTAACCTGCCAATATCACTCCATCTCCCTGCCTATAATCTAGACCATACTCCATTGTCCCCTGCAAGTACCAAAAAATGTGTTTTTCAGCAACCTAGTGCACATTCCTGGGCTCACACATGAACTGGATCATTGTGTTGACTGCAAACATATATCTGGTCTAGTGTTGACCAAATACATCAAGGAACCAATTAGCTGTTTATACAATGTGGGATCCAAAAACTTGGAATATGAAGCATGAATCTTGTTCCAGCTGGTGATCATAGGTGTCGAAATGGGTCTACAATCCTCCATGTGGAATCTGCTAAGGATGTCTACAATATACTTCCCCTGTCCTAGGAAGAAATGCTCCTCCTCCTACCACACCTACAAACCCAAAATGTAATGCATCAAGCCAATGTCCTTCATCTCAAACTCTGATGCAAGATCTCTCTTGCAGCTCTCTATGATTCTCTCTGTACCCATAATGACCAAGTCATCCACATACAACACCAGAATGAGAGGCTCCTCACCTATCACAATAAAGTAAAGGTTCGGATCTGCATCACTCTTTGTGAAACCCATCTCCTGCAAGTATGTATCTATCTTGGAGTACCAAGCTCTAGGAGCTTGCTTCAGGCCATAAAGGGCCTTCTTCAGTCTGCACACATGGGTCTTCTTCCCATGCACCTCAAAGCCCTATGGCTACTCAATATACACCTCCTCCTATATGAAGCCATTGAGAAATGTGGTCTTCACATCCATCTGGTGGATCTTCCAACCCATCTCTGCTGCTATTGATATAATGAAGCGGATGGAAGTATATCAAGCCATGGGAGAAAAGGTCTCATCATAATCTACTCCCTCTACCTGGGAGAACCCTCTAGCCACAAAATTTGCCTTGAATTTGTCAATGTTGCCATCTGCAACATGATTTACCTTGTAAATCCATCTGGAAGTAACCACGGATTTTATCTCAGGCCTCGACACCACCTCCCAAACATCATTCTTCATGATAGAAGAATATTCCTCCTGCATGGCCTCTCTCCAGACCTATTGGCTAGCTGCCTCCTCATAGCTAGAAGGCTCAGAGTCAATGATTTTGGCAACCATTTCCATATAACTATAGAACCTATCAGGTGGTCTACTCTCTCTGACTGACCTCTTTGGCCCAACAAAAGATGTGGCCTCTCTCCAGGTATCTTGAACCCACTTGGGCTTCCTCTTCCCTGAGCACACTTCTCCCACCAGAGAATGAAACTCCTCCTCCTCATCAGGAGCCTGAATTCCTGAATTTATGTCTACTGTCCTCCTGCCCGAACCTAAACCTGTAGATGTTGAAGTACCATGTGAATTGTCCATTAGTGGACTACCTAGTGAACTTCTCTGCGGACTGCTCTGCATGCTGCCCGAAGCACCACCCCTCTGACTCTGCGAGCCACTACTCACAGATGGAACTGACACTGTAATTGATTTACCTCCTGATCCCTACCCACTAGATCCTTGTGACTGACTCAGATTCTCTTGAGGGTCTGGCTGATCTAGATACTGTAACTCCCGTGACCTCCTAAAAGCCCAATCCTCCTCGAACTTCACATCCCGCCTGACAAAAACTCTCCTCCATGCAGGAATATAAATCCGAAAGGCTTTCGAGGTCTCACTATAGCCCACAAGGATACCCTTCTCTGTGGTGGGCTCTAGCTTGGTACTTTGCTCCTTGGGTACGTAGGAGTATGCAATACACCCAAAGATACCAAGATGACCAACATCAGGATTCTTCCTAGAAAAAGCCTCCTCCAGAGTCACATGCCCCAAAGCACAATGTGAACTCCTGTTCTGCAAATAAATAGTAGTGTTGTAGGCCTCTGCCCACAAAAACAATGGTAACCTCTGATCTTGTAGCATGGATTTCGTAGCCCCTCCGATGGATATGTTCTTCCTCTCCACAACCCCATTCTTCTGGGGGTTGTAAGGAACTGTGAACTCCCTCCTAATGCCTACCTTTGCACAATAATCAACAAACTCACCAAGGGTGTACTCCCCTCCATTTTCCGACCTCAGGGACTTGATCTTCCAACCTGTCTGAGTCTCCACAAGAGCTTTGAACTCCTGAAACCGCTTGAAGACCTCACTCTTGGTCTTCAAGAAATAAATCTAAGTCTTCCTGGAGTGATCGTCACTGAATAAAACATAATAATCATATCCACTCAAGGAAACATGAGACATCTGACTGCTCACATCG
Source organism: Pinus albicaulis (assembly GCA_034641835.2). NCBI lineage: Eukaryota > Viridiplantae > Streptophyta > Pinopsida > Pinales > Pinaceae > Pinus > Pinus albicaulis. The sequence goes on along the minus strand of CM076570.1, from coordinate 96,660,407 downwards.
GTATGAATCAAATCAAGTATCCCAGTCGATCTACTATCACTGATGGGAAAAGGAGATTTGGAAAACTTGCCCATCGCACATCCTCTGCATGTATCTAGGTGATCAGTACTGAAATCTGGCACAACTGTAGTGATCTCCCGCAATGTCCTCAAGGCTCCATGATACATGTGCCCCATCCTGCGGTGCCAATATCGCACAAATATAAACTACTAGCTCTACTGCTCAATGCCAAAAGGGGCTGAAATGCAAACTTATACACCTTGGCATGGTGTACACCAATCACTCTAGCTAACTCAACTGGAGTGCCCCTGGGATATATAAGCACATGTCCTCTACTGAACAATACCTCATACCCTCTTTCCTCCAATTCTAAGACGGATATAAGTTTATTACTCATCCATGGCACATATAGAACATCTGACACCTTCAAGGGAGGTTTGGGTTCCCTATCAAATGCCAATGTCCCCACACCGACTGCTCTAACAATGCTGTCATCTCTGAGTACTGCCTCTATATCAGTGCCTCTCTGAAAGCTCTGAGAAGTACTCACAGACTCCTATCATATGACGTGAAGCCCCACTGTCAACATACCAGATACCTGAAGATGCTCCGCTAATGGAGGGAAATGCACATTCCCTCTCACCCTCTGTGGCAGGTGATCCTGCACTAGTGTAATCATAAGAAATGAACCCAAACCCCTGGTCAAAGCTCTCTGAAAGTTCCTCTATCTCTGTTGATGCTACCATGGTCTTGTTCTTCCCCTTCTTCTTCTTCTCCGGACACACAACTGCATAGTGTCTCGTCTTCGGACAATTCCAACACTTCACCTTGGAATAGTCCTTCTCCTTTTTCATTTGCTTACCTTTACCTTTGCCTTTGTCCCCACCACCACTTGTGGAAGCTTACTTCTTTCCCTTGCCTTTCTTGCCACCTGCTAATAGTGCTACATCCTCATCCTACTCAACTAGTTTGGCTACCCCATGCTGGTTCTTTCTGATTTTACTTTTTATTAAATCATCCCAAAACCTCTCCCAAGTGGGAAGGTTCTCACGTGCAACAATCCCATCAGCAAAGTTCAACCATGAACTGGGAAGGCCATTCACTGCAATCCGCACCAACTTAGTGGGTGGAACGACCTCTCCAACTTCTGCCAACTTATCTCTCACATTTGTGATATTTGTGAGGTATGCAGTAGCACTATCAGTATTTTCCATCTTAATGGCCTTCAAATTCTCTCTTAGGACCATTTTTCTATTCTCATTGGTACTCTGGTAGAGATTGGTCAAGGCTGTCCATATCTCATGAGAAAGTCTCTTTCCTCTCACATGAGGAATGCAATGGTATTTAATATCATCCAGAATCAGTCTCTTCCCCTTGTTATTCTTCTTATTAAAGTCTTCCAACTGAACAGGGTTAGTAGGCACATTTACAGGGCGCTGTTGGGTATGCACCATTATACCCCAGACTTCTATCTCCTCAAAGATGCTTTGCATTCTTTCCTTCCATACATTGTAGTTGCTATGCCCATCCAACCTATCCTCCACCCTCAAGCCCAAAGACATGTTTGATGTCCTAATAAACTGAAAATGACACTATTTTAGTAAAGGTTCTGATTCCTGTGTGTAAAATCGGCTTGCTGTAATTTTTCTTCTTGCTGCCCCAAACTACACTTTTCAGCAAAATAGCCTTGATACCATGTAGAAATTTTGTGACCTAACCCCGGTTTTAAATTTCTCCTTATTCATCCCATAAATTTAAATTCCCATTCCCATAGCCATACATTCAACAAGCTGGAAAAATAATTATTTTCTAAAAACACAAATTATGGAAATTTTACAGTGCTGAAATGTAGAAATAAAAACTCAGAAAAATAAATCAGCCACACATAGAATTTTGACATGCTGATTTTTGGTCAAGATGACCCTGGAAAAACCCCCTACAACTCTTGGGGAAAACCAGTTCGAGACCTCTTCTTTATTTTTGATAATTTAGCTTTTACAGTGAGAGAGAAATACTCAGAAAATTTCAGCAAGTAACAAATACAACTTATCTTGTTTTCCGTTCTTAACCACCGCCTCGGAAAATGTGCAAACAACAAAATAGAAACAACAATAAATGATGCATGGTCTTCCTCATTTTTCGTGCCCAGAAACAACAATAAATTCTATTGTATGGCCTCCTCATTTTCGTGCATAACAACAATAAAGGCTATTGTATGACCTCATAAAAAAGCGTGCAGAGGAACAACAATAAATGTTGTACAGAATATGCCTCGATTTCTATGCAAAAAAATAGCAGCAGGATGTATGACCTGCCTCGAAAATCTGTGCCAGAAACTGTACAACTACCCTCCCTCAAAATCTATACCAGAAACTGTACAACTGCCTAGGAATGCATACCCAAAGCTGTTGTACGAAAATTGCCTTGAAAAACGTGCCCAAACTGACTTGAACTGTGTGACAACTCTACTGTACGAATTTTCTGAAGTTTTGCCTCGGTATGCATGCCAATGTTCTATTCTCCTTCTCCTCACTACTCAGAAATATCCTTTTCTCTCTTGTTCTCCTTCTCCCAATCTGCTCATGAAAGACTGAATGATCTTTTCTCTCCTTTTCCTCTAACCTAACCTTAAGTGACTTTTGGGGAATCCCTAAATCCAATGGCTGAGATAGCTTTAGATCTAGGGCTGAGATTAAATGCTCATCTAAATCTCACTTTCTATTTTTTAATTCGCCCCACTTTAATAAAGACCCTCTTAGTCATTTATTTCCAAAGTCACTATTCACTTTCTAATCTCACATTGACTTTAAAGTCACTTTAAAATTAGACTTAATCACTTAAATTTACTTTTAAATAGATTTGACATTATAACTTTATAAAGTCACTTTAGGAGAAAAATTAAATTCTTTTAGACACTTTTCCCTAGGCCAAAGATCAAAGCCTTCGGGAACCACTTGTCCTTCGGTAACCAAATTTCAACATTTTTTTTGTTTTTTCTTTCTGGAGAAAGGTTTCCCTCTTATTTTTATGTTTCCTCTCCCTCATTCTAGCTTCTTTCCTCCCTGGTATTGTATACCCATTTTTTTCCTCTATCATTCTCTAGAGTTCAATTTTTCATCACCGTCTCCTCTCCTCTAGTCCCTTCCTTGGTCACTGGGAGTTTCACACAACTACAACTAAGCCATGGGATGTCATGCTTCTACTCTCACCAGACCCCTCTCCCACAACATTCACTATCTACACCTCTTAATTCTCTAATCAAGCCAATTTGTTGTAGGTATTTCCTATAAGCTTGGCTACACCCCTCTTAGGCTTTAATTTTGTCCATGCCACACCCCTTCTAGCTTTCAATCCTAGTATTAGACACCTAATGCCTCGATAGGATACCAGAATATGAGGGGTTAATGCACATTACAAAGAAATAGGGAACCATCAGGGAAATTAGAGAGTGAAGTCCTCAACCAAGCTATTTTTCACCCAGACACCACCACAAATTCAAGAGGAGATAACCAAAGCTAAATGGGATATTTCAAGGAAGCATGGTTTCCTATCACACATGGAAATAACTAGTGAAATAGAATACTAGGTTCAGGATGTAGGACATACATGGGGTATATTCAACCAATATTTGTACACCATTAACATATATTGACACATGAAAATTATTCCAAGACTGTTCTTATTGAATCATAACAAGGGATGAGATAAAATCCTACTTATGATCGACGAAATTCAAATCACAACAAATAGACTGAACAAAAGACTACAACGAATTGAGGCACATTTATGCCTCCCTCCTAATCTAGGCTACTTAGTAAGGAGCAATAAAGAACTAATTTTTGTTGATGGATAAAACTCCCCCAAGACTAGTTGATGGTTTATGCTCTTGAATGTTCAAAATTATAGAGTATATTTCATGAGCTCTATAGCCCGCTAAAGCCACTATGAATTGATAACTAAAAAAATCCACTATTTTGGTTTCCCTAGTAACAAACCAGGGAAAACCAACATGTATATATGTTAGGATCAAATAAATGAAATCTCTTTTTCTTATAAAAAAATGGATGGAAGTTAATAGTTAAACGTTGAGTCAAAATGAAAACACTTGTGAACCACATCACATACCTTTTTATTCCTCACCAGGTCTCTTGAGTGCATCGTATCTTGATTTGGTTTGTGTCAAGCCAACATGAATGGAGTTGAGGGCACCCTGATTTAAAGACATGGGATTTATTTGACAAAAGAAGCATGTTACTCATTCCCCAAATACACACACACATATCCATTTTACTAAGTAAAACCATGTAATTTTCCTTTCATCTGTCCATTGTAAAAAAAATGATACTCGACTTTCTTCCCAAACCAATAGGTGCTTACCCTTTCAGAGCTGAGAGAATTCACGATCCAAATCTCCTCCTGTGTGGTATATCTCTTTGTCTAGTTCATGCTATAACGATTCAAAAGCCATCGGTTCTAGGATTCCATTTACATTGTGTGTCGGATTTTTACCCATCCCAGTGAGAGAATAGATGGGCGCTCCTCAATCTAGTCCATAATTACTCCCATTTACGTAGGTTAATTTAAAATAATTATTTGGTTGTCATATTTCGAGTGTGATATATCTTTAAATTTTTCATGATTCCAAGATCAAGTGAAATTTTCTCTTGATTAATTTTTTTGGTTCATGAAAATTTAATTGATACCCATATCAATTTAGTCAGTTTAAACCTCAACTAATATATATAGCACATCAAATTTTGGGCACAAAAATGCAATTTTCATAATTCTGTTTTAATGAACCTTTGGTATTGAAGTCGAATGATAGTCAGAGAGCATTGAAACCAAATTCTTGTTTAAGATTGGTTATTTTATTAATATATGTGATTCTTCATTTGTATTCCTTTATTTAAAAATTTTACATAATGTCATATGAATTCATTTTTCAAGGGACACCAAATTATTTGTTCAAGGTTCATTTAAACACCTAAATATGGCATATTGTGGTTGAAATTTACTTTACTTCTAATTTTGGAAGATTTGAAACTGGAATCTCTTACTTTACTTTACTTCATATTCTCTTTATAATCTCACATTAGCATATTATTTAATTTGCAACTATGATTCATGTAATTTTCATTGCCAATAGAATGCATTCTCAAGCAATGATATACTAATTTCTTGCATGAATGAAATTTACTTGTTACATGGTTGGAGTATGGTTAAACAAATGTAGAAATGCTTAACATGGTCAACAAATTTGGTGTATAATTTCATATGGTGTTTCCTAAATTCGCATGTCTTGATTTATGATGACATACATATGGAACCTTGCAATTAAATAAATCTAGTAAATACTAGTGGTGCACCTATTATTTACTTTTATATCAAACATCAATTTCTCTATTGAAAAAGCATTAAATTTATGAAATCACCACATTTGGACATAAAGCATATTTATGGGCAAGAAATTCCTTAGAGGTTTTTAGGCTAGAGATATAATATGATGTTTATAAATAACACCAAACTCTATCGTTATGCATTTAAACTTGTGGTTTGGGAGGCATAAACACAAGGATATGTGAGACTTTAGGAGGCTACTCATTGATATTAAGGCTCACATTGTTGGAGGTCCAGGTAACCCATGTTGGTACCCATTCGAGTGGTATTGCATCAAAAAAACCTAAACACAAAAATTAATTACACATACTTTGAGTATATTGAAAGACCCAATAGGTCTCCTAAACAAGTCATTCATTCATCTAACTGTTAAAGTGCAAATAAAACAATGTTTTGGGAGATTAATCACTCATACTAGCCCCCACGTCAATGTATTTTAGGAATATAATACTACACGTACCCTTTATATAAACCACTTCTCACCTAGAAATCCATAACTTTAATTTGGGTTATATGATCAAGATTTATATTTTTATTGTGGGATTGAATCAAAGATTCAGAGGTGCACCTTTTATTTGTGGCAATCACACAACTTAAATCATATGGTTGACATGTTCTAAACACTTCACCAAATTGCACTAATAATAATACAAATAATCAAAATTGCACCAAATCCCTTCAAAACTAAGTCAACATTTAATACAAACCATACTCTCATTGATTATAAACAATAAGTGCAAGGTTAAGATTATAGAACCCCCAATTACAATGGGAAACCATCCCTAGACCTAGAAGTGAGGGGTAAGGTTCCGAATGTGACATTTTGTATCTTGTTGGAGAATGTAATTAGTTTCGGTCTTCATCGTTTGTATCATGATGTATTTTATGTAAAAATAAAAACAAAAGAAAAAAATATTATTATTATTCTAGAAAAGTGTGTTATTCATGCTTCTAGGTTTTGGAGTTGTTGAGATTCAACAAGATGATGATCCTAGTGAAAATTAAGTACCTACACTAGGTAGGGCCCGCGGGCTATTTTTAGGTGTATGTCTATTTTTATAATGTTGAGCAAAGTCTATTTATAGCGGGAGTCTATTTATAGATGGTTGAGAAAATTATATTTATAGATGAGTTTCTATTTATAGAACGCATGCCTTAAAATAGAATGCATGTCGATTATTATTATCTCTTAATAATAATTAGACAATAAATAATAATCTATTCTCTTGAAGCACTTGATTTCAGTTAATTGATGTGGCAAACCAGTTGACTGAAGGAATTATGAGTTATAAGGTTGGTTGGTGGGACATACAAGTGGACTTAGCTGTAACTGAGTGATACAAAGTTGTAACATAGTTGGATGTGTAGTTATGTGAGTTGTAAAGTAGTTTAACACAGTTAAGTGAGTTAAACTCAGTTGTGCTAGTTGTAACTAGTTGTATCTAAAGATACACTAGTGAGAGATCAATGAATTAAATTTTAAATTAATTCACATGGAGTGATCTCACATGCAACTGAAGATTTACTACTGTTAACTACATGCATGTCAGATTCAGTGGAGACCCAGTTGGGAGATAGGTGAAAGGGACAATTTGACTATCAGTGGTGATAGTAGTGGGTGCATACTTGCAACCAAACATACATTGGAGATGCCAATGAGGATTGCACAGTCAAGGCAAGGCAATATCGAATTCATTCAGGGATTGTGATCAGCAGGGATTGTGCAGTGGAGGCAGGATTTCAGGAGGCAGTAAATTGGTCTATATCTAATAGTGGCATATAATTGTTAGATCAAGAGAATCTAGGCAATACATGATTGTATTAAAATTTCTACATGGTATCAGAGCAAAGAATATTTCAATATTGAAGTAGTAGCTAAGTTTGTTGGTGGAAAAAATTCAAATTTGCTGCAAGAATTTCTTGGTGCGACAGTTGAGTAAACATCAAAATGGCTTTCAATGGTTTGTGACTAGAGTATGCACTCGAGGGAAGCTCGAACTAAATTTCATGGAATGATAGGATGGAGGCAGTGCTTGAAAGTAATGTCTTAAAGGAATTGATCGACAATGATGTTCCTAAGCCCACTTCGACGGATGCTGCATTACTTGGTGCCTGGAAAAAGAAAGTAGCGAAGACGAGAAGGATTCTGTTGGAAGGAGTGAAAGACCATATTGTATCAAGCCTTCATGGGAAAGCCTCTCAATTTGCAATGTGGAAGGCTTTGACAGATCTTTTCTAAAGCAGCAACGACCATAGGAAATTGGCGCTGAAGGATAAACTCACAAAGATCAAGATGGAGAAGGGCGAAAATATTCCTAAGTATCTCACAAAGTTTGTCCAATGTCAGGATGAACTGTGGAGTGTGGGAATCACGATTATTGATGATGATTTGGTGAGTTTTCTCTCTTGGGACTTCCTAAGAGTTGGCATAGTTATCAAGACTCTGTCAATGGATGGGAAAAACTACCAGATCAGGAACGACTATGGTAGGATCTAGAGCAGGAGGAGTTCAGGTAGAACACTAGAGATGGATCTTCATCAAAGCATGATGATGAAGAGGATTGTGCTTTGGCTGCCAAGGCAAGGAAAGGGAAGGGGAAAAAATTCCACTCAAAATCTGAGGCTAAAGGAAAGAAGCTGGATTTGTCCAAGGTGAAGTGTTTTCACTATCACGAACATGGGCATCTTGCCACTGATTTCCCATAGAAAAATAAGAACAAGAAGGCTGTTGGAGCTGTAGCTGGTGAGGCCCTTGCCTCGCAATTTGAACTTGATTTCTCTTTGATCGCATGCTTGGTTTTAATCACAATGGGATCGGTGTGGTATCTTAATAGTGGTGCTTCCTTCCACATGACGGGAGATAAGGAGATTTTTAGTGACTTGGAGGAGAAAGATCTCCAAATGCATATTGAGATGGGCGGTGATGGACGATACAGTGAGACCGGAAATGGTGCCATTACCTCTAAGAGGGATTCAGGTAAACCATTTCTGTTGAAAGATGTTATGCATGTTCCAGGTCTGAAGAAAAACTTGGTCTCAGTCGCGATGTTGGAGGATAGAGGTTACGACGTTGTTTTTAGCTATGGAAAAGATTTCCCCCGACATAAAACAATGGGTCAAACCAAGAGGATAGGGATTCGCATAAAGAATCTCTACAAGTTGGAGGTAGATGGTTGTGCTGCAATGGTTGGAAAAGGAGAAGAAGTGGTGATCCGGGATGAGGGCGAATTATGGCACAGGTGATTGGGCCATCTTCACCATGGTGCCCTGAAAATTTTGCGGAAGATTTCTACTGGACTTCCCAAGGGTACACTTGCATAGTTAGATCACACTTGCGCAGTTAGATCAGTGCAAGGGATGTACTATGGGAAAGTTTGTAAAGATCACCTTTCATGAAAAGGAGAACCGTGATTCGGTGATCCTAGAGAGAGTTCACACAGACGTGTGAGAACCATTATCAGTTGCTTCAACAAAAAAAAATAGGTATTATGTTATTTTTGTTGATGAATTTTCTCGTAGATGTTGGATCTTCTTCATGCAGAAGAAGGATCAAACATTCTCAAAGTTCTTTGAGTTTAAGGCATTGGTCGAGAAAGAGTCAGGGAAGAAAATGAAGGCTCTGCGGAGTGATAATGGTGGTGAATATATCTCGAACGAATTCAAAGACTTCTGTAGCAAAGAAGGAATTCTAAGAGAACTCATAGCGCCTCATAACCCACAACAAAGTGGGGTCGCAGAGAGGAAGAACAAAATGATCATGGGTGCTGCATGAGTGATGTTGCATGATCAGGGCCTACCAATGCACTTGTGGGCAGAAGCATGCAACACTGCGGTTTATGTGCAAAATCATTGTCCTCATAGAGTACTTGGTATGAGTACACCTAAAGAAGCTTTTACTAGTAAGAAACCAGATGTTTCTCACTTTAACATTTTTAGCTCATATGTTTATGTGCATGTGACCAAGAATGCCAGGAAGAAGCTGGAGCCGACTGCTAAAGTTGGGATATTTGTGGGGTACACAGAAACACCCCATAATTATCATGTGTATTTTCCAAATAGTCGAATGACTGTGGTGTGACGAAATATAAAATTCAATGAGGATAAAGCCATGAATTTGTTGGTTGAGAGGGAGCTAGACTTGCATGCAGATGAGGAAATTTTGGTTCCCAAAGATGAGTCTTTATATGTGAATCAACCATGGGAGGAGGTTCATGGAGTGGAGGAGTCCACTCACACAGAGCCAAACATCAGAACTGACAGAAGGCATACCACAAAAGCTGAGATGCTGAAGCCTGATGTGGCACAGAATGTAGGAGTCCCTACTTCACGGTGCAGACAGAGACAGTATCCTGACCGATTCACTCGATACATGGCTCTCATGAGCAAATGTATTGTGAATAAGTCATATTCATTTCAGGAAGCAGTGCAGGAGCCCACATGGGTAGATGCAATGGTGGAGGAGTATGACTCCATTTTCAGAAATAGTGCTTGGGAAATTGTGCCAAGGCCGGTTGAAAAATCAATGGTAGGTTCAAGATGGATTTACAAGGTAAAGCAAGCTACTGATGGGAGTGTTGAGAAATACAAGGCTAGATTTGGGCTTCTCACAGATCAAGGGGATTGATTATGAAGAAACCTTTGCACCTCTCGCACGGTATTCTTCCATAAGGATCGTCCTTGATCTCTCAGGGCAGATGGGTTGGCACATTCATCAGATGGATGTGAAGATTGTGTTCCTTAATGGGATCATTGAGGAAGAAGTGTACATTGAGAAACCTAGAGGATTTAAGATCTTCAGCAATGAGTCGCATGTGTGCAGACTCAAAAGATTGTTGTATGGGCAAAAGCAAGCACCCCATGCTTGGTACACTTAGATCGACAACTATTTCACTAGACTTGGCTTCACCAAGATTGAGGCGGATGAAAACCTATACCAAATTGTGGTGGAGGGTAAGATTTTAATCATTTTTCTTTATGTTGATGATTTAATACTGACTGGTGATGAGCAGCTGATACACTCATACAAGGAGGACCTTGCAAAGAAGTTTGAGATGAAGGATATGGGCCTCCTTCACTATTTCCTTGGATTGGAAATATGGCAGCAAGATGGTGAAATTTTTGTGTCTCAAGGAAAGTATGCAAGGGAGATACTGGGTAAGTTTCACATGGAGGGTTGCAAACCCATGGATACTCCTCTTCCTAGAAACTGGATGAAAGAGGACGCTACACCTGGAGAGGCAGTGGATGCTACTGTCTATCGACAGTTAGTGGGTTTGCTAATGTATTTATTAAATACAAGACTAGACATATTCTATGTGGTGAACTAGCTTAGTCAAGTGATGGTTAAGCCTACCGAGCACTTTTGGAAGGCGGGCAAGCATTTCCTGAGATATCTCAGGCGCATATCTGAGTATGGTTTATGGTACAGACAGATGAATGAGGTGAAGTTGCATGGCTTCATGGATGCATATTGGGGGCAGCCCAATGGACAGAAAGAGCACATTAGGAGGGGTCTTCAGTATCGGATCTACAATTTTTTCTTGGTACAACAAGAAACATAGATCTGTGGCACTCAGTTCAGCGGAAGTGGAATACATGGCAGAAAGTCAAGCTACATGTGAGGCTATCTGGATGAGAAAGATCCTAGTTGGTTTGTTTGGTTCTCATTTAGATCCTACAGTGATTCATTGTGATAATCAGAGTTGCATTAAACTCTCGATTAATCATGTGTTTCTTGATATATCTAAGTATATATATATCTGGTATCATCATATCAGATATTGTGTGTAGCAGAAGATCATGTTGCTTCAGTACATTCCTACAGAAGATTAGGATGCAAATCTTCTAACAAAGGCGCTCAACATGAGAAAATTCGAATAGCATAGAGGCAGGATCGAGGTGAAGGATAATCCATTTCTTATCAAGAGGGAGTGTTGATATTCAACAAGATGATGAGCCTAGTGAAAATTAAGCACCTACACTAGGTGGGGCCCGCAGGCTATTTTTAGGTGTATGTCTATTTTTAGAATGTTGAGCAAAGTCTATTTATAGCGGGAGTCTATTTATAGATGGTTGAGAAAATTATGTTTATAGATGAGTTTCTATTTTTAGATGCATGGGTGAAGTCTATTTATAGATTGCATGTCTAAAAATAGAATGCACGTCGATTATTATTATCTCTTAATAATAATTAGACAATAAATAATAATCTATTCTCTTGAAGCACTTGTTTTCACTTAACTAATGTGGAAAACCAGTTGACTGAAGGAATTATGAGTTCTAAGTTTGGTTTTTGGGACATGCAAGTGGAATTAGTTGTAACTGAGTGATACAAAGTTGTAACAGAGTTGGATGTGTAGTTATGTGAGTTGTAAATTAGTTTAACACAGTTAAGTGAGTTAAACTCAGTTGTGCTAGTTGTAACTAGTTGTAACTAAAGATACAATAGTGAGAGATTAGTGAATTAAATATAAAATTAATTCACATGGAGTGATCTCACATGAAACTGAAGATTTACTACTGTTAACTACATGCATGTCAGATCTAGTGGAGACCCAGTTGAGAGATAGATGAAAGGGATAGTTTGACTATCAGTTGTGACATTAGTGGGTGCACACTTGCAACCAAACACACATTGAAGATGCCAATGATTATTGCGCAGTGAAGGCAAGGAAAGATCAAATTCATTCAGGGATTATGATCAGCAGGGATTGTGTAGTGGAGGTAGGCTGTCAAGAGGTAGTAAATTGGTGCATGTGTGAAGCAATTTTTGTGCGACAGTGTGAGACGATTGTATATTGTACTGAGAGCTCTTGGATTAGAGTTTTGTATGAGATTGTTTCATGATCCAAGTTATATACATAATATATGATAGTGGGGATTTTAGCTTTATGCTTTCCCGATAAAAAAATTTGTGTTATGTGTGATTGATCTTTCTTCATGTGTTTGCAATTGGCGATTAAATTTCTGCAAAGATTTAAGTAGAAGGATTTTGTATTTAATAGTGGCATGTAATTGTTAGATTAGGAGAATCCAGGAAACACATAATTGTATTAAAATTTCTACAAGAGTTAAAAGATTCAAAGTCATATTTGGGCCTAATGTAAAGAAAAAAGGAAAAATAAATTTTGAATATGCGATTTGGGTTCGGACACCCCTCTAGGTTCTAATTTGGCCTACATGTCAAGTTGACCCTGCACCAATGGACATGTCTATTCTCACCCCCTATAAAATATATAAATAGAGGTAAGATGGAGCTAATTTGGATACACACACTTGATGGATTGTAGTCTTAAATATCAAAAATAAGAAGTAGATGACCGAAGTCTAAAAGAGAGGATTTATTCTTGAGCTAGGATTTGTGGAAAAATTGACTTGGTACATTTCTTTTTTCTAGTCTCTTGCTCATGGGATTTTTGGAAAGAATGAAGGCTTGGCATCTAGGGGTGGAATTTTTTTGTGGTTAAAGGTATTTGATATCTCATTTGATATTATTTTATAAGAAGGAAGATTTTTGGGTTTTCCCCTTGGAGGGGTTTTTCCCTAGCTTGGATCTTATATCTTGTGTTTGTTTGTTTATGTCATATTCATGTTCATGTTATGGTAATTGTTTTATGAAAGAATCATAACAAAATATTAATAAATAAGAAAATTAAATTCACAATCAATTACTATGGAAAGGGAAATCTAAATTAAACTATAAACCTCTCGATTTTCCAACATGGTTACAAAGCTTAGGTGGTTTGAAGTTGGAGGCTTGGAGATCACATTCGGTTAGATTTTGATCAAATTATTTGAAGGTTCACTCTTTTTTAATAAACTAGAAGAAATTTCGGCATGATTTGGGATTCATTTTTATTGGTTGGAACTCTCTACATTATAGTGGCTCATTTTTATGGCTTGTGTCTACCATTTTTAGTAGAGAAAAATTCATAACTCTACAATGTTGTGATAACTCTAATATCCAGACAAACATATCAATATATGTAGTTTAATGGCTCACAAATATAGTCTCGCTTCTACACACATGATCCCATTATAATATATAGTATTTGCGATTTGAAGAGGGCTTGTATACATAAACTTTTTGTGGCTTGCTCTAAGGCCAAGTCACCTCTATGGTTCATATGTTTATTTTGTGGCATCACTAGGTATGGTATGGTGACGTTGTATTAAATCCAAGACTTGCATCTTAAAAATTATAGTGGCACTATGTTGATCCATGAAGCATCATAGTTATATTTATGGTTCGATGAGATCGTATGGTTTGAGGCTAGGGTGGCTCGATGGCTCTCTTATGCATATGTGGATTTACATTGCCTCGTATAAAAATTTCACTTGTAGATCAATTTCATCATGGTTAAATGGTGAATAGTATATCTCATTGGCATAATCTTGTAGTTCAACATAAATTTGTGTCATATTATGGCTTGTATGGGTCGTGACGTGGTTATCACTCCTATTTGTGACTCACAAATTATTGTGATGCAACATTGTTCGATTTCATAACTCGTTCTTGTGGTTGAAAGCCCACATTAGCATCTACATGGTATGTTATATTAAAAAATGGTCTTGGCATCGCAACATCAATAAGATATGTGTTGAAAATACACTATGTTTTGTTCACTATGAAGCCAATCATTTTTCTTCAGCTTGAATTTTATGGCATATTATGGTCTCTTGATGAAAGTGATTCCTCAACAGATTGATGAAATAATCATAAGTACTAACACATGGGAAGGAATATGGTTGAAGTTATTTTTCATAAGTTACGTGACGAACAGTGTTCATACTTGTGTTGGTATCGTAGGGTTTGGACAATAATAAGCCACTATTGAGAGCATGGTTTCACATTATTTATCGAAGACACAATTTATATAGAAAATTCCAAGAATTGAAATTGAAAGCTCTGTACAGTGATCTCAAAGCTCATATCGAAAGTGAAGTGGAAATACTTCTATAGTGATTTGCATTAGAAGATAAAGACTTTGTGAAGCATACCTTTGGAAGAACAATCTTCTTTGAATAAAGTTAATATTTGATATTTGAAGACTCAAGACAAGATCTTTACAAAATGAGACATATCCCGGTGGCTCATACTTAAAAAGGTGGAATTGAAGGACAGTTATGATGCTATATGGCAATAGCATGATGGATCATCTCTAAAAGATTGAAAATTAGTAGGTATTTGGGAGAAGTTGAGTCAGCTTGTTTTGACACAAGATATTCCTTTTGTTGTTAAACATGCTCCCCTTGAACATGTGTTAGGGCTACAATCATCATCAACTCTCCAATATTTGCTGAAAATTTAATGGCCGTTGAAAAATGAAGAAGGACTGAATCATTGCAAAGGAGAAGCCATAGTAAGACGTATGGACAATTGATTTTATGTTATAGATAAAGGGTTTGAAATTTCTTTAGGGTTTTGAAGTTATCTATTTTATATCTTGAGAATCTAGGGTTTGTAGGTCTGTGAAGTCTTAAATACTTTTGATATTTATGGTTTCTAAACCCTTGATTGAAATAACCCTAGGAGTGAAAAAACATAACCCTAAATGGTTTCTCCCTCTAAATAAATCCTAGATATTGACATCTAGGGTTTGTAAATTTAAAATTTTGAAAGGATAATCTAGGATATGTGTTTGAATTGGATAAAACCTAGGGCTTGAAATCAAAACCCTTGGGTTTTTATTTCTGCTGAAACACTAGTAAGGGTTATACCAAGAAATATATGATTTGTAACCAAAACCTTAGAAGTATATCCTTTGAGAAATCATGGAAACCCTAGATTGACATAAATGACATCATGCTTTTTATCTTTGTATATTTTTCTTGATTATACTTCCTAGAATTGTAGGAATAAAATTATGGAAGTAAGATGGGAATGATGGAAGAAAAAATAAAATCATCACTCATTCTTGCTGATAACACCTTGAAAATAATGAGCATGATGGAAAGAGGGAATTTTAATTTCCCTGATGGACATGATGTTGAGGGTTCCAACAAGTGGTTTCATTTCAAAAACACATTGATGATTGAAAGTGAAACAACGATGGAACGTGAAAAAGAATGTTGACTTCAGAGAGAGTAGATAGCATAATTTCACACCTTGTCTAAGAGGCTATTATAATTTGAAAACTCTGATATTAATGATATCCTTGGGATATGACTTGGATCCATGGTAGTACATATTGAAAAAGCATGAGAAGATGTTGGAAGGAGAGTTTTTTTATGATATGGTCTCCTGAAGAAAGAAAAAGAGTTAAAATATCCAAGGAAGAAGATATTGCAACTTGTTTATTAGTTAATTTCTTGGCCACTTTGATTGAAAAGTGTAAAGCATGGATTTTGTATTTAACATAAGGTTAATTTTTTAGATCAGGAGAATCGAGAAATACATTATCGTGTTTATAAATTTCTACATGCGAAAGGATGTTGATCTCAAAGGAATAAAGTAATCATAATTTTATATCTTGAAAAAATACCTTCATGTTAAAGTAACTATAATAATGATGTTTTGGTATTGGTTATCTAGTTGGTAGGTGGTTTTTATATCTAGAATAATGTTGTAGAAATGCATAATTCTAGTTGAGACAAGTGCATATACAACTAATTGTTTTGAAATCAATTCATTGAATACATGGATTGAGTGGATGGATTTGGTAATCCATGGAGGATTATGTGGTCAAGATGTCTGCATAATATTGGGAATGAAAGGTAACATTACAAGAATATAGCTTGATGTTTATGTTTCGGTGAAAAGGAAAAAGTTACCATTTGTTGGCTCGAGGGGTCCTGACCCAGGTTTGGAGGTGAAGGTTTGCCAACAAACCCCTATACTACTAGCCCTTTTGGCAGTGACCTGCTTGTGCAAGACAAAGTCTCACCCGAAGCAGTATGGGAGGGTGTTGGAACTAGGTTTTTGCACCCTGAGAGAGAGTAGGTAAGTCTAGATGATCTACATTCGCAGCTTATCAGGTTCGCACAAGACAAATTTATTCGCAGGTTTATTAACAGTATAATCTGCAGTATAATAGAGTTATTATCATGCACAGGTTTAGTCAATACCTTCGCATCCATGTGCGTATCAATAGTTACCAGCATACAATATCATAATGCATCATTAATAACAGATTACAGATACACTTCCTACCATAACACAGACAGATTTGCAGCATAAACGGATAACACAACTGTATTTTTAGCTCCAACAGATCCCAAAGGTTTGCATCAACAATAACACGCCAGATCAAATAACACAGAGATACTTTAACTATATCCGCATATATTAGCATCCAAAACCCAGTACAATCAAAAATAGCCTACGCACATAGTCAGTAGGGTCCACAGACAGCAGGACTGAGGATCTCTGCGCACACAACCAACAGGAGTCCTTACCCAAATGACCCAACAATAGATCCAACAATTCGCACTTAGCATCAGACTTAATTCTTTCCTACCTTAAGACTCAAAATGTTCATATATTTATATCGACTTAGCCTACACTTCAAATGGTCCGAAAACCATGGTTTTCGAACTCTTGGTCTACCCTTGACCCATTACGATGCATTCGAGGCTTTGACCCACCTCAAAACCCCTACGCTAGACTAATTAAGACCAAAAATATACAAAATTGTACAAAATTCGCAGCCTTAGGGGACCCTGTTCCAACAGTCCCCCAACACAATCTTGTGACTTGTCCCAAGTCACTATGGTCGTGGGGTCTCCACCTGAGCCTGCAGTAGCTGATCGCCTCAACTAGTGGGGGTAGTAAGCCTTCACTCTGAGCAGCAGCTTTCTGAGCAATATTCACCAATTTTTGCGAGGTTGGTCCCTCTGTCTCAACTGTGATGCTCTCTAGGGTCTGGTTCATTTGTTTAACATCGACATCAATATCCTGAGAGAGCTTGAGGGTTTCATCAGCCCACGGCTTAAGGCATTCGCTGAGAGTCTTCTTCTTCTAGCGGAGTTGGTCAATATCATCCTAAAGGGTGTGGCTGGTTCACAGTCGTGCTAATCGTTGAGCAAGAATCAGAGTACGCATAGTGGCTTCCAGCTGCTGGAACACTTCTTCCTTCTATCCTAGGTCCTGGTTGATTTCACGCAGGAGTGAGTCACGCTACACTTTGGGCCATAATTTCATAGTTGTTTCCAGTAATTGGGAACCATGAGAAATCTATCATGTAATCACATTCGTGTCCTCCATAGCCAGCGTAGCTCGCTGGGCCCATACCTTTGGTGCTGTCTCTGGCTGCAACTTGGCCTGCAATTCTGCGATCTGTTGTTCCATCTTTGTTTTGACCGCCCAGATCTCGGTCCTTGAGGCCCTTAATGCTGCAACCAACCCCTCAATCTTGGCTTGGGGGGTGGCAGAAGCTAGAATATCTTCGGAGACGTCTGCACAGAGCCTACTAATGAGTTTTTCCAGCTCCGTCTGTTGCACAGTGGTGAGGGTACATGCAACTTGTACCTGGGAAAATTCAACATTCTTTTCCTCAATCGTCTGCTCAAATAGAGTGAGTTGTTGGTGCTCCCGATGGTCCTGGTGTTGAATTTCTTCGAACAAGGAGGTGAGAAGAACCTACATTGATTCATGTGGCAACCTAGCTAGATCCAACTGTACTTCTACGCAGGCTTGGACTTCCACTCCCAAGTCGGATGGACTTATTACAAGGGCTACTCTAAGCAGGGAACATAGGTGGCTTTCTGCTATAACAAGTGTTGCACTGCTAGTTGCTGAGGCTGTTCATACCTAAATCATACTTGTTTTCAGTGTGTCCGTCTTTAGCTGTAGAGCTTAGATCTCGGCTTGAAGTGTGTCGACCATGGCTTTCTGCTGCTATTCCAGAGCCAGCCATTTTTCTTCTGCAGCCAAGGTGATTACATCTGCGATTTTCTCGAGGTCCCCTTCGGTCAATGTAACCGCTTCGTCACGTTCTGGTCGTTGGGAGTGCTGCTTCTTTCGTGGCCCCTTAGCAGGGTCAACCGTTCGATTTATTCCTCGAGGGTAGTCAACACCTCTCGCCTCCTGACCTTCGGTACTGAGATCCTGTTGCACATCCTTTTACACTACTGCTTCTGTGCCCTTCCCTGTACTCTTACTGGGTTGCGAACCTTTCTATGACATGGCTTCGGCACCCTTCCCCATGCTTTTGCTCAGTCCTCCAGTGTCTTTGGTGATTATAGGTGGTGTAACCTTCATGGTGCTCGTTCCTTCAGTGCTCTTCGCACCCGTTTTGAAGCCAAGCTTCCAGCGAGGAGGCCATTGCGCAATTAAACGGTCAATATCTTCATCGGTAGCCATATAGGGGAGTGAAACCCACATAGGATCCTTGCGGCCTCAGATTTGGACGTTATGCATAGTCACCTTGAATGCAACGATGCTTTTATACTTATTATAGATGGTTGGTGACAGACATGACCAGGAGTTGATAGCTGCTGCGAGCCCACTCTGAAACAACACCCAGAAGACTTGGTTGTCCTCGATGCGTTGTGCATCCTTAGAGTCCCACAAGTTCATATATCGAGCCCCCTCCCACATGTCTGGGGTGAGCTCAGGGAGGACTGATTCATCAGGTGCTTCCCAGGCGACCAACGCAATGAGAAGCAGCAACCAGGAATAAAAAAATGCTCGTCCTTGCTCCTGGGATTCACAGACATTGACCAAAAACTCGTTGCACAAGTACTGGGACCAACTGAAAAAGACCCCTTTCTCGCACCAGCCTGCCAATTGAATTACATATGCGGGGACGGAGGCCACCTAGAATTTTCGCATCATCTTATATGCCAATAACAGGGTACCCAACTACGTACCAGGGTCGCTGATGGATTTGATCATGAAGCCTCGAGTGTTCTACTCCACATGGTAGGTTTCATGCACGTGGTTAGCAATCTTCCCCTCGTACTTCTTACCAGTGTGCAACATAGGGTCAAGCCCTTCCATGGGGAGACTAGCAATTCGATGAATGAGTGCACCATCGATAGGGATTCGATCCTGGATCCATAAGCAACCATCATGGACCAGGGCGAGAAACTGACGTACCAAATGGTCCGTGATATTGTAGTGGCTGAAGTGCGGCATCCTTAGCAGGTTTAAGAGCCCAAAACTTTTCAATCTGCATTCCCAGTGCATGGGGATAAAATTTATCCCATCGTCTTCCTGTATTCTGTCAAGATATAATTCGAGTGCCAACTCAAGGAAGGCCTCCAAATTGGCCAAGTCATGATCATCAAATTTCACCTCATGGATCCTTCCAAAGGGTTCACCAATGACGGGGACCTCTCCCGGGGTCAGAGACATCTGCAGGTAGGTGTGCAGGCCATCGAGAATCTTCGGTGTGTGAGTGGAGGGCCTGCGGGGCCGAAAAAAGGGTGGTAGCCAATTGATTGGTTCGGCTACCTAGGCCTCTTCCTGAGCAGACAGAGGTCTCTTTGCTAGGTTGGGAAAATGTGCCTGGGGCACCATATATGGGGACTTTACATTTCATAGGGAAGTACGAGGTTTCACCCCAACCCATTTCGCGGGTTTCCCCAACCCCTGTGCTTTTTCTTTCCCCTTCTTCTTTGCTTGACTCGGCGTAGATATAACTTCCTCGGCTTCTGGTCGACTTCCACTACTTCCTTGGATTCTTGTTCCGTCGAGGTCACCGGTTTAGAGGCTTCAGCGAGATTAGTGGCCATCATTCTGGCACAGAAAATGAACTTCGAGTTCCTATTGTTAGAGGGCGTAGGATGCTCAGACATCAAAGGGACGCAATAGGCATAGAAAATTTTACAGCACAAACTTGTCAAGGACAAACATGCTAAGTGCAAACTATTCAAACGATACGGAACCCTTGTCCGATCCATCCTTCTTCTTTTATAATCGCAGGGATTGTTCAACGGTTGTGTGAACCTCACTTGGAACTTACCATCAAGTAAATGGTAAAAAATCTTTGGAAATTGCCTCATTAAATGCCGCTGCCCACTTCTTTCAACAATCACTTTTGCCTTTTACCTGATTTTACTGTTTCAATGGCTAGTTTTCGCACCTCCTGTGCGCCCAGCGCACCACTATGCTCCCAATGGACCTCCTGTGTGCCCAACACACTTTTTCATGTCTAGTGCACCTACTACACTCTAAGCATACACCTGCGCCTTCGGCGCACCCCTCCGAGATTCCAAACCTATGGCCGCTTCCTGTGCGTACCATGGTACCTTCTGTGCTTGCCTTCCTTGGTGGGAATACCCCACTTCATACAGCTACTCCAGCCATATAATCATTTGATCCAATACGGTTTGAGCCTACTACCATTGACATAGCTGGGTAGCACATCGCCGCGCAGGGTGGCTAACCGTACAGCTCTGCCATCCGTGATTTCTTTAACTATATAGGGCCCTAGCCAGTGTTGTAAGAACTTTCCCAGGTGTTTTGCAAACTGGCTATCATATAGTAGGACTAATTCATCCTCCACAAAGGTCTTTTTTCGAATATGTCGATCATGCCATGCCTTATCCCAAGCCTTCTGAACCTGCTAATGGAAATTAGCAATGAAACGATCTTCCTCCAAAGCCACAAGCTACGCTAAATGCTCCTCCATGATATCAGGCTTCGCCATATTCGTAAAGGCTATGATGTGCAAGCTAGGAACAGTGTATTCCATGGGCATAATGGCCTTCTTTCCATAGACCATCCTAAACAGTGTTTTCCCTGACAACTTCTTAGAGGTGGTTCGGTAAGCCCAAAGAATAGACGTGATGCGCACGTCCTAGTCGCTGCGATCGGCATTACAGACCTTAGTCAGTGTGTGCTCCAGGAATTTATTAAAAGCTTCAACCGCTCTATTTTCCTGGGGATGATACGGAGTGCTTTTCGCATGATGGATCCGAAATTCTTCCATCAAGGCCTGTATTGTTTCATTAACAAAATGTGTACCTCTATCGCTCATCAAGATTTTCAGACATCCAAATCTGGTTAGAATCTGCTCAAAGATGAAGTGCACAGCAGTATCCGCACTACAATCCTTCACCTCTTGTGCTTTGTCCCACCTTGTTACATAATCAGTGGCATTTATAATGTAACACGTACCTGTCTTCTTTCCGGGTGGGTTGATAGGTCCTACAAAATCGATGGCCCATTTTTCAAATGCTTGCAGGGCCATTTGTGGTTGAAGGGGCATTTCATCTCTGCATGACGACCTTCCTGTTCGTTGGAATGTATTGCAGGCTTTACAATATTCGTGAGAGTCATTATGCAGGGTAGGCCACCATAGTCCGCCTCTCAACATCTTTTACGTCGTTTCTTTTCTTGCGTAGTGACCTCTTGCTACCCCTTCGTGGGATTTTGCCAAAATAGCATGTTGTTCATGCTCCAAAATGTACCTTCACAATACTTCATCAGCTCCCATCTTATATAGATGACTTGCGATGATGGTAAAATCTGTAGCGCGGGTTACCAACTCTTTCTTCTGTTGTACCAAATACTCTGCAGGTGCCATGCCTGTAGTCAGGAACTGAATGATGTTAGCGAAGTGCGCATCAACTACCTTAATAGAAGACAAACATGTGTTGGACAATCCTTCTTCCAGGTTGGTCGGTTCCTCTCCACTCTCAATTCGGGACAAGTGATCCGGCCCAACATTCAACTTCCTTGGCTTGAAAATGATCTCAAATTCGTATTCCTAAAACAGCAGTAGCCATCAACAGATCCCCCCCCCCCCCCCAACACAGGCTTATTCACCAGGTACTTCAAATATGAATGATCTGTAAAAATTTTGAAGTTTCCTCCTAACAGATAGTGCCGGTACTTCTGTAATGCATAGACCATGGCCAATCCCCCCCACTCCATAGTGGAATAGTTGTGCTCTACACCAGAGAGTTTCCTACTAGAAAATGCAACCGGGTGATCAATGTCTTTGTCTCTGGGCTGCATAAAGACCGCTTCTAAGGTGATTCCTGATGCATCTACGTGAACATGGAATACCTTCACCCAATCAGTAAATGTGAGAATAGGCATAGAGACCATCTTCTCCTTAAGTATCTCGAAGCTCTTCTAACATTATTCATCCCAAAAACACGAAAGATCCTTCAAAGCAGTTTTTCCATAGGCGCTGTGATCAGCGTGTATCCTTGAATAAACTTCATGTAGTAGCCTATATGTCTGAGGATCGAACGCAGCTTTTTCTCAGTTGTAGGTACTTCCAGATTTATGATAACTGGGACTTTCGCAAGGTCAACCATTAATCCCTGTCGGAAAACTATATGCCCGAGCAAGATTCTGAAGGGTACGCAGAATATGCACTTCTTGATATTCAGGGAAATCTGGTGTTTTCTACAGGCATCCAACATCATGCGCAGGTTTGAGGCGTGCTTCTTCACTAAGTCGAGGACAACCCAATCATCAAAATAAACCTCCAAAATTTGTGTATGAACTCTTTGAACACTGTGACCAATACTTGTGAACATATGGCAGGGGCATTCTTGAGTCCAAACGGCATGGCCGTATACTGAAAGGATCCCCATTCAGTAGCAAATGTAGTTTTGCTGTGATCTTTAGGTGTGATTCTGATCTGATGGTAGCCTGAGAACTTGTCAGTAAATGAGTACTCTTCCTGCCCTCATACACTATCAAGGATTTCATCTGAGAACAACATGGGAAAGGGATCGTGTACATAGGCATCATTCAATTTTCACAATTCCACATAGATTCGTATCTCCCCCTTCATATTTTTCTCCTGAACCACCATCGGACTTATCGAGTCCGACTGTTCGACCAGTTCGATGATACCTGCGGTGAGAATTTTATCGATTCCTTCCTTAACTTTTTTTTTATACTTAGGTTTCAGTCGATAAGGGTGCTACTTCACAGGGCATGCACCTATTTTTAACGTGATGTGCATGACCCCTAGGTCCCCTGTGATCCCCTTAAGCTCTGAAAACTTTGTCAGGAATAAGTCCTAATATTTTGTGAGTAGTTTTGCAACTTTGCCTACTGTATCATCATCCCAATAATCCCAAATTTTAGCCAACTTAGGCTTCTCTTCCATGCCAATTTTTAATTCTTGAAGCTTCAGAAGCTTAGTAACACCGACAGTTTGTAGTGGGGGTCCAGCAACTTCGTGCTCTCCCTCCGATTCCGAGATAAAGACATTGCGCGGATCTTCATCGCATTCTTCTATTGCTATATTGCGGTAGTTGACAATATCCTACATTTGCGTTTCCCATTTTGGTGCCCGAAGTGTTGCGTAAGGGTGCGATTCATTAAATATGAAGGCATCTATATCCTGCAAAGCTTCGTCAAGCACCTCTGTTCCCCCTGCTAACCCGAATGTCCTAGAAATTCATCCTTTAATGTTTCCCAGTGGTGGGTGCGCTGATGTAGCTCCGCATCTAAGTACCATGCAGTGGGAATTGGTCCCAAGGAATGAATGAATAGATGAACCTATTCTTCTGTAGTCCGGTCACACCATTTCTCCATCCAAGTGAACAAATGCTCGCGCGGGTCCCCTGGCCCAAGGAATGTCTTTATGCGCAAGTGAAACTAAGGTTCAAATCATAGGATCATCATATCCTGACATTCTTCCCAGTCCTGGAATGCCACCTTATGTGTGTCCCACCACCTCGCAGGTGTTGTGCGCATGGCTAGATTAAGGGCCCATAACCTTCGCTCTCTCGGAACCTTAGCTTCAAATGCTCACAAAAATTCCTTAATACTACCAGAACCATCAAAGTAGGGCAGTTCTCTTACCTCGGAGGAGATGCATCAAAATTTCTTGGTGATTCTAAGACATTGTAGCGCAGATACATCATGTAATCGATTCTTCCAATTTTCCATCTCTCCATCGGAGTCAGAGAAACATTCGCTATCTTTTTCCCAGAAAAGTAGACCATCGGTCATGGGATTGATCCAATCGTTTTCCTACATAGTTAAATTATAGATATGATCCACATCCTCTTCTTCGCACACCGGCTCCGTATACCGTTCTCCTTCTACAGGGTCTAATGGTACTATCACTTGCGTACCTTCATTTTCAAACACCATGCTTCTTTTCTTCAGGTTGATGATACCTCCCATATCTATGGCCCATTCTAATCCTAGGAGCACAGGATAGGGGTCCGCATCTTCTACAATCTGAATGACCTCAAATTCAGCCCAAACCTTAACTCCAGCGATATCTATCATGATGTTTGATAACCTCCCCAACGATATGATCTTCTACTGATTGGCCATGCGTAGCTGGATAGTGGAGCATTCCAGCTTGGGCTCTCCCATTCGCTACTAAGTTTGCTTGGGCAGAACGTTTGCATCTGATCCCAGGTCCAAAATAACCTGATCCATTTCATAATCACCAATTTGCGCTGTTAGCCACATTTCCCTACCAGTGTGTTTCTTATGCTTGTACAGTTTGTGCACATCCTTAACTTCTAGAGGTGGATTAGTTCTTTCTGTGCAACTGTCTATTAAGGCTTGGAGGTTTTATACAACCCGTTGGTTGCATAGCAGCTTCATACACACCTGCAAAAATGGTTTGACCTCGTCATCTGCTTTGAGGTTTGTGGGGGCTTGAGCAGTGGATGCATCAGCCTTAGCAAAGTCTTGGCAAGGTGCGAAAAAGGTTTCCTTTTCCTTTTGTAGGTCCAAGCCTTCTTGTTTTATGGCTGATTTTTAGATAAGAGGCTTAGTTGCAACTTTCTCCTCATCTCCCCAGTGGCCAGGCCGCTGCGTGTTATAACATTGATGCTTGGTCCTTCGTCTCATGGTTTTGCCTTAACCCTTTGTACGTTCTGCATAGGTGTCTGTTACTTTTCCTGAATTTTTGCTATCAGAATTGGACAATCTTCGATTACATGGTCTAGCTATCTACAGTATCTGTAATATTGTCTTCCAGGGTTTGATTAATCCCTCACAAAGTGCCCTACCTCTCCGCAGTTATAGCAGATCAGTTGTCCTCTTCCCCTACCCGCACTTCCACCTAATCCCCCTCCCCTGCCCCTAGCTGGGGAGCCACCTATGCTTGAGGGAGATCTTGGTGAAGAAGGGTCCGATTGTACCCTATATAGGTTTCCCCAGTCTATCATTAGATCATAAGTGCAGCAGTTATGTTCATCATGTCCTACTGATCATAAAAATCGACACCATTTTTGCTTCAGTTATAAGACATACACACCTAGATGGGGGCAGTGGTTAGTATCATGCAAGCTGGATATGTGACAATCATCACACCACAATGTTGGTTCACTTGTGCACAACGGACTAGGTCCCCCCGCCTATAGGTAGACTGCTAGCAGCGGGCACTGATCCTTGGTATGGCCTGATACCCTGCATCGTATGCACCATCCGTCTAGGCTAGCTTCCTTCCCTCTGTCCTTTCGCAGGTTCTGGATATCCATGTGCATCACCTCCACCTGATCCTGGATCTGTTGTACTCCCAACTGGGTATCATCTCTTGGCGCAACTTCTAATTTCATAACAATCTCCAAAGCCTTTTCCTGCGATTCAATGGCTTGTTTTCCCATAGGTAAGCGTAGGTGAGGCAGTAACATAGTGATGAACCATTCCTTGTGTATGTCATTGTAAAGAAATTCCCCTTCTCTGGTCACCTTATTTAGCCACTGGTTAGCTTCCCATACAGACTCAGAGGGTCCTTACTTGAAATATTTTAGATCATTCACTATCTGAGAGTAGGACTTAGGCTTCCCAAACTATTTTTTTAGGGCATTCTTAACCTCTTTAATGGTCACATTCGCATGCTGAGCTACGTATCCCATATACCAGTCCAGGGATCTTCCTTCAAAGGCAAGGGACAACTGCGACCGTTTCACAACATCTTTGGCCACATTCTGCGCAGTCCATACCGACTCTGCGACGAACCAGAATCGATCCATATCTTCGTCCGCTATGCCCTTGAAGGTATGTAGCTTCATGTGTGAGGCCATCTCGTCTTCTGGTGGGGGTGGAGGTACGAGTGAGTTCTTACCCCTATGCTAGTTTGAAGGTGGTGTAGTTGGATGGCTATGCACAGCCGAATCCCTTACTGGACTGTAGACAAATCTATCTCCTTCTTGATTAGTTCTGTAATATTTACCACTTCGTGTTGTACCCTTGCTCTGATCGAAGCTCATTCACTCTATATGGCTGCACAGAATGCCCTTTTTGCACAATAATATTTTAATCAGTAATGGCAAGGTTTTCAGAAAATTACCCTGAAAACCCTTGAAGAACCTCCATTCTGCGTTACAATAGGACACGAATTGAATGACTGTGAACTCCGTCACAAATCCTCCCAGTACACTATCCACCCAGTGATCTACCACATGATTGATGGTGTTATCAGTCCTTTCTAACTGTTGGATCAACTCTAGAGTCCACTGCGTGACTCGTTCACCTTCCAACACGTCTGGAAATATATGAGCCTTGCCAACCACTCCTGAGGCTCGGTCAAAAATGTCACAAAGAAAATTTCGTAGACCTCTATGAAAATGTACTTATTCTTCCATTACTCTGCTGTCAACTTTGCACTGCGATTTTATTTTACCGCAAATTCCTAAACCTGTTTTTCAAACCACTCCTCAATTTCTTTCTTCTCAGGTCTCCAATGTTCTCTTGGCATTACCCAATCTCTCTCTCAAAATTCTCCTGGTCCCGACAACGAAACCATTTTTTGGCTTGAGGGGTCCTGACCTAGGTTTGGAGGTAAAGGTTTTCCAACAAACCCCTATACTACTGGCCCTTTCAGTAGTGACCTACTTGCGCAGGCCAAAGTATCACCTGAAGCAGTATGGGAGGGTGCTCGAACTAGGTTTCCACACCCTGAGAGAGAGTAGGTAATTCTAGCAGATCCGCGTTCACAGCTTATTAGGTTTGCACAAGATAGGTTTATTCACAGGTTTATTGACAGCATAATCCGCAGTATAACAGAGCTATTATCATGCACAAATCTAGTCAATACCTTCGCATCCACGTGCGTATCAACAGTTACCAGCATACAATATCATAATTCATCATTAAGAACAGATTATAGATACACTTCCTACCATAACACAAACATATGTGCAACATAAATAGATAACAAAACTATATTCGTAGCTCCAACAGATCCCAAAGGTTCACATCAACAGTAACACGTCAGATCAGATAACATAGATATAATTTAACTATATCCGCATATATTAGCATCCAAAACCCAGTACAATCAAACACAACCTACGCACACAACTATCAGGGTCCGCACACAGCAGGACTAAGGATCTCTGCGCACACAGCCAGAAGGATTCCTTACCCAAACGACCCAACAACAGATCTAAAAATTCACACTTAGCATCAGACTTAATTCTTGTCTACCTTAAGACTCAAAATGTTCATCTATTTATATCGACTTAGCCTACGCTTCCAATGGTATGAAAACTATGGTTTGTGGACTCTTGGTCTACCCTTGACCCATTGCAATGCATTTGGGGCTTTGACCCACCCCAAAACCCCTGTGCTAGACTAATTAAGACAAAAAATAATACAAAATTATACAAAATTCACAGCTTTGGGGGACCCCATTCCAACACACTACATAAATGTTGTTGAGATCAAGGAATACTCTTGCTTGACATGGGAAACATCAATTACATGTCTTTAGAAGTCCAAGTATCCTCATTTCTGAAGATAGATCTAAGGTGAATGTGATAATATCACTATTTTTTTCCATATTTGAAGTCGCCTCTCTCACTATCAAAAACTAAGAAAGGAAGCTTGAAGATCACTCCCTCAAAGATCTCTTGAAAACATCATTATAGCAGGTCTCATTCACTCAAAAACATCTTTGAAGATATTCTAGTAGCACCTTTATTTATCACTTTCAATCTATTTCAAGAAGACTTGTTGTTATAGAATCAGAAAGGTAGAAATAACCTCTTTTTCTTGATTATCTACTTGTGATAATATTTAGTTATTATTGTGTTCTTCTTATCTTTGTTCTTATTAGTTCATCAAGAAAATATTAAAGC
Organism: Pinus albicaulis; assembly: GCA_034641835.2. Lineage (NCBI taxonomy): Eukaryota > Viridiplantae > Streptophyta > Pinopsida > Pinales > Pinaceae > Pinus > Pinus albicaulis. The sequence goes on along the minus strand of CM076570.1, from coordinate 96,632,039 downwards.
AAATACACATAGATCAAGGACACCATATTTATGCCAACATCCAGGGAAAAAACCCCCTCAAGGGGAAACCCCAGTCAATATAATTCTTCCTTTGAGTAGTGATTCTTGAGACTCCAGACCTTGACCTAGACTTCCTCCACACCAAGTCAGCCTTCCTTGGTGATCCTTCCTAAATCTGGCAGCAACAACAACACTGGAAATTCAACCTTTCTTCTTGAGACTTCAATATTTAGGTAGAGACTTTGATCGAGCTTCCAAGACTTCGATTTAGGACCAATACAACTTCGTCAAGCAACAACATCCAATAGAATCACCTTCTACTCATCCTTCACTTAGCAACAACAACTTGGCAGCAACTGTAGTAGCAAAACTTTGAGAACTTCAATATCCCAAAATATAGCCCAGAATGGAGTGAGAGTAGTGCTAAAATTTTGATTTTCTTCAACTCTATAAGTGTGCTAAAAATTGAACCCAAAAATTCCTTCTCCAAGATTTCTCAATTTCTCCTTTTCTCGGTTTCCAAATCGAATTTCAATGTTGCAAATTTATGTCTTCAAGTGAGTTTTATTCCACTGTATATATAGGCTTATGATGAGTTTTAATTCCATGAGTTAAGGCCGACTTGATCACCTTTAGGCCGATTTGGTGTGGAGGCTTCATAAATTATATTTTACTCAATACTATACCTAAATGCATGATTCAAAAGCCCAATATGGATCAATTTAAATCTGCAGTAAACCTATAGACTTAAAATAAAACCTAGAAGTCCACAATAGGGACTTTGACCTAAAATAAATATGACCCAAGTATGAAACCCATGCTTTAATAAGTCATTCAATAATAATATAAAATTATTTTATTTATTCTTTTGACAATTACAATAATTATTAACTCAAAGTAAAATTTAAGAATACAGAACCTAGTTACATTCTTCAACACTCCCTCTTAACTAGGGAGGTATTCACAACTTAATAGTACAAGGTAGAACTCAACTATATGAACCATGGATAATTTTAGACACTTAAATGTCATGGACTAGATTCCTAACCAGGGAAGTATATGCATTGGCCACTCAACACTTTAGGCACCACAATGCCATGGAATAGATTCTTGAGTAAGGAAATCTATCCAAGTGAGACTAAGATGGAATAAATCTTTCAGCCTCTATAGGTACCATCAGGCTTATATACTAACCATCAACTTAGGGAACTAGGTGCACATCCACCCGATGTACCCTCCCAACTAGACATCAAAAAAAAGTGTCAGCCTCATGTCTTTCCAAGCAATGCTTCACTCAAAAACCCTCAACACAACGTTTTAAGGCAATGTTTCACTCACAAAGCCTCCGAAAATGCTTCACTTGCAAAGCTAAAACACGCCCTGATCCAGCAAATCAAGAAAAACCAATCTCTCCCAATCAAACTGACTGGTAACCAACATGATATCAAGTCCTTCAAGAGATTCACCTATGCAAAAAGAATCCCCAATCATCAATAATTTCAAATTCATAATCAAAAAAAAAATTGGGGTTTTGATGTTGTCCTCCAACTAATTCTAGTAGGACTATTAATAGAATATTTTTAGGAGAATATTCCTCTTCCTACTTTACACGTGGAAACATATATATCCATCATATATTCTCCAGCCATGACTATGATTCTTACTCATGGAATTCACTAATATTTATGGATGTTAGTCCTCATCTAGTGCATGATACATGAGGTAGGGAACCATAACAATTTCTTCTTTTATCCAGGCTCCCTCTTAATGTAGGGAGACTTAAATTCTTCTTTAGGTATTGGAGAATCTTTCAGGGCTTCCATTATTTTCATAATAATAATCAAATTCTCATCTTTATGGTGTACCTGCATAACTTTAAACAACAAGTACAAACAAAACTATAGATGCATGAAGTTAGCCATATCAGAGTCACAAAATCATTTTCAACTTTATATATATCAGATACCCAAACAAGAGACATATACTCTTTAACATTTTTCTAGGGAATTTCATCATAAACCCTAGACTACTTCATAATGTCTTTCATTCTTATCTAGGGTTTCAATGTTACTTCCAAGGTATAACTACAACATATATCAAACCCTATAACCAACATATATTTTCAGGATAACCTTTAAAGTTCACATGATATACTTTTCACTAGGGATTCATATTGATCTGAATATGTGAAAACTATTTTTGATGTGCTAGCTCCCTCATCAATATTAGAAATGGGTGTTTAGGATCGCCTCAAGTTAACCAATTGTGAAGGGGTTTATGTATCAAGTTTTATGTGTATTTGATGATCAAATTATGAGCTAATTAGCTTTTAAAAACTCGTATGCAACAAATTAAATGCAAATAAATAACATACAAGAATCACATTACACCATGGATGATAACAGAGTTCACCCCTCCTGGGATACATCTCCATGGACCTACTTCAACTAGTTAGGCCCTCTTGGTATTAAGAGTAAAATGTATGATTACATGCACATGTATTTCTCCAATTGATTTGAAACCTACTCCATTGGCTTCAGAAGACCTAAATACCCCAAAAATGACTATTCAATCTCTGAAATTGGTTTCCAGCTGATAGAGGCTTGACCTCCCATCCTGGTGGCCATGGGCTTGTTTAGTATCCAAAGTGGCAAAAACACTTTCAAAAGTGATCCAACACCTCTAAAAACTATACCAATGTGTTCAAAGCATCAAATACATCTAAAAATGACTCTTCTTGATCCAAGTTTGGCCTTCATCTGCTCCAGACATGGCCTTCCTTCGTGGTGGCCTAGGATTCAAAGTTATTTAAGGTGAGAAAAACCTTTGTATAATTGATTCTCTACCTCTGCAAGTTTTTCCAATGGATTCAGAGCATGCCAATTTGACGGGAATAACTCTTCCTAAGCCAAAATTGATCGAAAATTTCTCAAGATAGGCTTCATTCAATTTTTCTTAGCAATTTGCCTCTAAAATTGGAGAGACTCTAGTTAGCTCTGACAATTCTGGAGGTGGTGCTAGATTTGGAGGTGCTGCCAAAATTTCTGCCAACTTAACACAGTTAATTAAGGCTTAAACCCATATTAGTGTGGATAATATGCACACTAAGCGTGTTTCGTTTGAGTGCTTGTGCAAGGTCATGTGGTAAAGTCATATGGTAGGAGGGTTGGCCCACGGGCTAGCCCCCTCCTTCTCGCCATCGGATGTCTGCATCACATTCAAATAGAAATTCATGGCCAAATATTTACAAGTCTTTCCCACCAGTCCATTTCTACAATGATGTAATGTTTGGGGGGAGGTAACAGGTTCGACCTTGACCTCCACCTATACATATATTTTTCGCAATATATATATATATATATATATATATGTCATCCCAAACTTTGTAAAATGCTTTTGCCAAATTCATATGCCACCTCCGACTTTGGGTTATATCCAGTGTTTAAATACACCATATATTCTAACTTTGATACATTTGAAATATGAACTATATATGCACCCCACCATATGTTTAATCCACCATATGATGTATATTCAAATGCAGAATTTAATAATATATAAGGTTTGGATTTAATTAATATATATATATATATCTATTAATCCAACCTTAATAAAAATAATAATTCCAACACATAAATTCATCATGAACCCAAACTCAACCTTTGAGGACATTGGGCAATTTCACCTTTTGAAACCAAAATGACGAATCTAGTCGTGCCACTTGTCACAGTGCTACTGGGCAAAAACTGAAGAATATTTCCTGCATGCTAATTGAGCTACCATGTCATCAACTTGTACCTGTTCTGCAATTTTTTTTAAAATTTTTGCATGTTCCAAACGATGATCAACACGCTATAACTTCTTCATCCAAACCTGGTTTTTGACGAAACAAGTTACGTTGGATTCTTGGCTACAGGCCGGTCATTTTTGTTTTGATTTGGTGTGATTCTGAGAACTTTCAATTTTGAGAAAATTTTTGCCCCTAATCTAGATTTCGATCACTCCTTCCCACTGACATTTTTTTTCACCCACAAAAGTTGGTTATCTCAAGAGAGCTGAATACTCTTTTGTTTCCCAAGTTCTATCATCTTGATTCTACTTGGAAAAATCACCATGAAAAACACTTGGGTTCATTGACATGCCTTGCCTTGTAAATGGCTTGGCTCTTCAGCCAATGTTCTCCTTTTGTTTTTGACCCAATCTAACACTTTTTGGTTGCTTGTTGACTAATATAACAATTTTCTGAACCAAATCGATTCCTCGGTGCTTGGAAAACTAACTGATTACCTTCCCAATGAGAATCATGTTCCTCCTTTGCAAAAACATGCATTTGATGCAAGCTTATCCTTGGAAACCACTTTTCCAAATTAAACCCATCTGAGTGAACTACAATAATGAGTTCCACCATAAGTAATAACAAGAAAAAAATGACCATTCTTTTACGTCCAGGGTTCAAAATTACACATCTGGAAGAATGCATTCTCCATCTCTTTCTCTTCTTGGTGTCAACACATAAAATGGTCTACAATGGTTGCAATTTTTTTTTTTGACTTCTTGTCACAAACACAATCTTCAATCTAAAAAACACATCATGCAAGAAACATAACTTGAAGACATATCCTCTTGCTCCTTCAAAGCAACAAATTTCAAATCATGTGAGCATCGCCATGTACTCACTTCTTGGTGTCAAAACTCATCAACCAAACACAAGTTGACAAAAAATGCCAGTTTAAACAACTGAATCTCAAGTCAAGCATAAGCATGTGTAATATTTTGACAATTATTTTCCCAAAAAAAAATGAATTTCACATTTCATGAAACACTTCGTCAACATCTCCTTTTCACCTTTGGAGACAAAATCAACTCTTCCAAGTCGATATGACATGCATGTAACACACAATTGAACAAAATAAGTCGACACTCATGCATGTGAAAATGATTAACACTCTCAAGTTTACAACATACATGTTAAACAAAGCAATCAACTAACACAATTCAATTACTCATGCATTTTCAAGCACAATGAAACCATCAAAATTCCACTGTTCATACACACAAACTCCCATGCATGTATACACTTCTTCAACTCTCTCACAAGTACAATCATAAGTACAATAACCACATTCATATGTACATGTACTTAAAGAGCTGAAATGAAAAATAAAATTCTGCAATAAAGTTAGTCAACATACTCCACTTTCAATCACCTTCTTAGCATAAACATGCAACGTGCAATGTAAAAGAACAAACCATTTCAGTGGCGCTTCTTTTAGCTGCACTTCATAATGTGAATCATCCTAAACCACATCAATTATGGAATCTTCTTTTCCATTCTTTCCATTCTCATTCTCCACCTTCTTCAAATGTCTTGGATGACTTGTTGGATACAAAGTCCAAAACTTGTCTACAATATGACCTTGCTTATGGTAATGAGTGCAAAAAAATTGCATCTTCTTTTCAATATGGTTTTCTTTATCCAATGGATCGTTGGCTTCCTGCCTCCTTTTATTTGAAAATTTCCTGTGCATGGCTATCTTCTTCCAACATCTTGAAACATTATGGTTATCCAAACCAAAAAAGGAACATGCAATCTTTCTCCAAATCTTATGTGATAATTTTCCATGTTTATCATGATCAAAAGAAACTTGATTAAAAGCAAATTTATACCTTGAAATTTCACCTTTTTCGCTTTATTGAGGAGGTGAATTTGATGAGATAGTGACTCTTTTTGGAATACCAACAATGCATTCAATGACTTTAGAGCTTTCAACATCCTCTTGTTTTCCATTCTCATTAGCTGCATCCTTATGAGCACCTTCTTGCAAAGTGGGTGTAAACATTTTGGATTCCTCATGAACATGATCTTCACAAGCTTGAGGTAATGAACATGAAATGAAATTCCTTCTTGGAACACCTTCATGTGCCTCCTTGGCTTTAGAGCTTTCTCCATCATGTGGTCCATAACCAAGACCCAAATATCTAAGCCTTTCCTCAACAACAATTGGCTCAACTATGCCTTGTGCATGTTTTCCTAATCCTTTACCTTCATAGCCCATTTTCATCAATAAAATTGAATTGCATACCTCTTTTTCATGCACATACATGGCTAAGGCTTCCTTGGCATCATGGAGCTGAGTCTCCATCTCATGCATCCTTACTAGTTTCTCATTTACAATATGGAGTTGAGTCTCCATCTCATTCATCTTTTCAAGAAGCTCTTGCTTCTCCTCCTTCATGGAAATCAAATTCTCTTGAAATATAATGCTCTCCCTCTTATCTTCATACTTCTCTTGCACTATATTAATCATGATGTAGAGCTTCTATAACATCTCTTTATCCAAGATTTTTTCTAAGGAATATGGATTAGAAACATTTATTAATGAAGTTTCCATGACACCTGCAATGCATACAAATATTCTTTGCTGTGATTTGAGAACTGAGCTCTCAATATTGACTTCTTGTGGGGAGAAGGTATACACATAAACTTGCACACAGTAAATTTTCCTTACACAAATTTAAAAACCAATAGCTAATTCTTCTAGCTAACCTTGGCTAAAATGAGCTAAACTTTTGATATCATACCAACTTGATCTAAATAGGGGCAAACAGTTATTGCTATTCTAGCTCCCTCATTAATATTAAAAATGTGTGTTTAGGATCGTCTCAAGTTAAACAATTGTGAAGGGGTTTATGTGTCAAGTTTTATGTGTCTTTGATGATCAAATTATGAGTTAATTAGATTTTAGAAACTCATCTACAGAAAATGAAATGAAAAGAAATAACATACAACAATCACATTACACCATGGATGATAATGGAGTTCACCCCTCCTGGGCTACATCTCCATGGACCTGAATCAAATAGCTAGGCCCTCTTGGGATTAAGAGTCAAATGTCTGATTACATGCACCTGTAGTGCTCCAATGGATTTAAACCTGCTTCATTGGCTTCAAAAGGCCCAAATACCCCAAAAATGACTATTCAATCTCTGAAATTGATTTCCAATTGATCTAGGCTTGACCTCCCATCCTAGTGGCCATGGGATTGTTTAATATCCAAAGTGACAAAAACACTTTCAAAAGTGCTCCAGCGCCTCTTCAAACTGTACCACCATGTTCATAGCATCAAATACATGTAAAAATGACTCTTCTTGAGCCAATATTGGTCTTTAGCTGATCTAGGCATGGCCTTCCTTCTTGGTGTCCCTAGGCTTAAAAGTTCTTCAAGGTGACAAAAACCTCTATATAATTTCTCCTCCGCCTCTACAAGCTATTCCGATGGATTCATAGCATGCCAATTTGCCAGGAATGACTCTTCCCGAGCCAAAAATTGGTTGAAAATTTCTCAAGATAAGCCTCATTCAATTTTCCTAGTAATCTACCTCTAAAACTGGAGAGACTCCAGTTATATCCGACAATTCTGGAAATGGCGTTGGATTTGGAGGTGCTGCCAAAATTTTCACCAATTTAACACGCATTTAATTAAGGCTTAAACCCAAATTAGTGTGGATAAAATGCCCACTAAGTGCATTTTTTTTGAGCGTTTGTGCAAGGTCATGTGGTAAATTTATATGGGAGGAGGGTTGGCCCAATCCTTCATGCTGGGGATGTCCCTGTATTTAAGCTAGAAATTATGGCTGATTCTTTACACAGTGTGAGCGAATACGATCCCATTGTTGCTAACGTTGTGGCAATGTTTGGAAATCACTGGGTTCGACTCACGACCTCACACCCCTATGTATATATATATATATATATATCTACAAAATTTGTAAAAATGCCTCCCTTCGTTCTGTGTACTTCTTACCCACCCCTCCGGAGAGCTTTGTTCCTCTCTGTTTATCCTTCTCATTTCTGAACTTTGATACATTTAATCTCGAATATATATGTGCCCCTATATGTTCAATCCCCCCCTATAGTATATAAAATATATTCGTCATAAATTTAATAAACATAAGGTTGGATTTAATTAATAAACTAATATATATATAATTATATATAATATATGATTAATAAACTATAATATATATATATATAAACTAACCTTAATCAAATAAATAATTCCAACACATAAATTCATTATGAACCCAAATTCAACCTTGGAGGACATTAGGAAATTTCACCTTCTCAAACCAAACTAACGAATCCAATTGTGCCACTTGTCACAGTGCCACTGGGAAAAAATTGAAGAATATTCCCTACATGCTGACTAGGCTGTCGTGTCATCAACCTGTACCTATTCTGCAATTTTTTTTTTTTTATTTTGCTTGTTCTGAACGATGATCAGTAGGCTATAACTTCTTCATCCGAACTCAGTTTTCAACGAAACGAGTTGCATTGGATTCCTGACGATGGGCCGGTCACTTTCGTTATGTTTCAGTGAAATTATAAGCACTTTGAATTTTAAGCAAATTTTTGCCCCTAATCCAAATTATGGTCACATACACATCCTAGATTTCATATAATAAAGTCAATCAAGATTAATCACAACTTAGAAATGATCAAATTTCACTGGAATTAGTTGAAAAATCTAGATTTCAAATCAATTATCAAAATATATCATGAAGAGCTTCTACTAAGGTTTAATATACATCCCAGAATTCAATAAACACATCATAAATTACATCCACTAGGATTCGTTGTAAACCCTAGATTTACCATCTATAAATTCTCAACATTCATCATATCAACATACATAATAGAGAATTTAATCATTACTAGGATTTATTTATAGACCCTAGACTTTTAAATCATCATCCTAGATCTTTCAAACTTGACTAAGGTTTGTTTACAAACCCTAGATTCTTAGGACCATTAGAAAATGGATCAACACAAATATCTAGTGAATTATAATTATAAGCACAATATATGTTAGTCAAAATTTATACATTAGATACACATTTTCTTATACTAGGCTAGGGATTCATTCAAGAGAACATATACTTAGGGTTTCACTCCTAGGAATTTACATAGGATTTAGCCTATAGACCTAACTAAAACCCAAGGTTTCAGTTCATTGTCAAAGCACATCCTCATTATATCAGACTTCAAGGTTCGAGATTTATAAAAATATCATATTAAATCCAACAAGTTCAAAGCTTCCATGATCTTATCAAAATCCCAAACTCAACATTATCAAAACATTAATCAGAATAGAAATTTTCAAAAATAGCCCAAAATAGGTTTAGGTTTTCACATGTAAAAAACATACCCTTAGGTTAGGGTTTTCTACAAAACCTCCTTAAGGTTCTATTCAGGTACTTGAGGTGTATAAGGTGGGTATATTCATCAAGTGATGAGTCATCCCAAACAAGAATCCTTTTAGGATTCAGTAGTGCTAGACATATCAACAGTTAGTAACATATGAAATGGATATTTAAAAGATAGTAATAAGACTATACAATTCAATACATACCTTTAATTCTTTCACAAACCTTTTGACTTGTGTGGCCTTCTTATTTTCTCGTTGAAGCCTTCTCCATGATTCTTGAACATCCAACAGATTGATTCCTAGACAAGGAATAGAGGTGGACAAGTGATTAGTACATAATATAATCAAAATATTAAACAAGTAGGTGAAGAAAAATAGAGGGAATGAGATACTGATCTTGAGGAGTTGATGTGGGATCCCTCTTGTTATCACTCTCAATTTTTCATATTTGTTTGATAGGGTCATCATAAGCTTCACCTTGTCTCATTAGGTTAGATCAGTCATTTGATGAGAAATTAACTTAATCATGTTTTTTATAGGTCATAGACACTTCATTAGTCTTGTAATTAGGGTCATATCCACAATAATCCACCTTGGGTTCACTTGCATAGTCATCAAATTTAAAAAATGAGCCACTTGTATAGTTTTTCACAGTTTCGTAGTGAATACAGTGGCACAACAGTGGATTTCGCTACGAAACTACCTAAACTTTCCATAGAAAATCCACCAAAAGAAAATCGATGAATTTTCAATTTTTATTGGTTTTGGGGAAAAGTGAGATCACCTAGGAGGTTATGACAGCTATCCAACATGTGAAATCAGAAGTGCTTGTCATCATTAAACTTTCATTCCTCCATTTTCCATTTTCCCTCTCATATTTGAAATCCATCTTTTTAAAAAAATCACCCAAGCTTCTCTTTGTCATTAACCCTTCAACCTTTACATGTATTAGTAATTTTTCACCTTATAAAATTTTTGCTTTGTGGCAAGCAGCTTGATGTCCAATTTGTTTCTTTACAAGTGTCACATTTTTAAGAAAGCAGCTTGGTTATAAAGGGAGATGGCCATGAAGAATAAAGTGTACAATGGAGGATACGTGGTTAGATAGGAGCCCATGGACCTTAATCTATTCATGTAGGACCCTAGCTTTGCTAAATCATTCACTAATTCAGGTTTCTTGAATTTCTGCTGGAGCTATAAGGGAATTTACTGTGTTTTTGGACTGTGTGAGAAGTCAATTTCAAGAGACGATTATGGATGAACAGAGATGAATTCTGAAATACTGAGAGAATTTATTGTCAAAAAAAGAAAAAGGAATAATAACCTCTTTCACTTTTTTCACAGGTGCTACCAATTTAGAGATTCGAAGATGTATTTTGGACCTATTTTCAGAATTATGAATTTTCCTGTTTTAGACACGTTTTTCTAATGCAGATTCCCGGCAGTTGGATATGGTTTTCATCAAACCAAGAGAGGTTTTTCTTCAAGATGAACTTATTTACAAAAAAATCCTCCCATTTTTCAAAAAATTCAAGGATACAGAGATATGAGCTCATCTCTTAATCCTATTTTTTCAGAAACACAGAGTCATTTTATTGGTAAATAAACTTGCTAAAGGTGAAAATGATGCTTTTTGAAGAGGGTAACAGGAATTTTGAACCAATTTTGCCTTATCATACTTCATCATATCAAATTTCAAACCTACAGATGAAATTTTGAAGAAAAAGGGAGAATTTTTAATTTTCTTCAAAGTCGGGCAGTTTTGTAGTGAACTCTAGGCTTGAGAGCCGAATTCACTACGAATTTTCTGAAGAATGCTTTTTTATCTAAAAAATCAGTTTTATGGAGATCCAAGGAGGGAATTTAATGGTATTTAGTTATATTGACCTGAAAAACACTTTTTTATTAGCAAAGGTGGTAGAATAGAAGGTCAAAAGGTAGAAGTGGGCACGCTACGAAATTTCGCTACGAAACTGCCTATTGACACTTCGTTTTGCAGCAAGATATTTTAAAAGTGTTTTTGAATGTTTGAATGGAATATGTAAGGATAGCCAACCAACTGGAGGCATCCAAACAAACTGTCGGCCATCCCAGGAGAGATCCATTACTTGGCATATGTGTCACTCATCCAAATCAACATGAAGACAAAGTTATAGGTAATGTCAATCTTTTCCTGAATGACATTCATGTCTTGGTGATGGAGAATGCCACTCAAGCATCTCATATTTATCCATGTAATTTTCCCACTACTAGAGAAGTGGATGAAATAAATGTAAGTAGAGTCCTATTAGGAGAGTAAGTCTTAAATGACTAGGTGTCTTTTTATGTTCCAAGAATGTAGTTTATAGTCAAGACAAGTGTCAAAGTGGATGGTTTGATGGTCTAGCCAGTTGGGAAAATCCAATGTAAGAAACAAAAGTCTATTAATAGATAGAAAATCAAATCAGAAGGGGTTGGAAGATGTGATTCTAGACTAATACAATTGTAATATTTTGTTGATCAGTAATATACAGTGGATGTGAGCTTTCTTATTTCACTTGAGATTCATGTGATGTTTTTATGAGCATTGTCCTATGTATTTTGCTATTTTTATTTTAGTATCTTAATGTTTAATTACTTAGAATTCATGTAGACCATGCTCTGAATTCCTTTAAGAATTAATTTATTATATATATGTGTGTCTTGTCCTTTTCATCAAAACATATACATGTCTCAGCTTCCACAAGGAGAACAATGTCACTGAGTTTCTTAGCACTGACTCCATAAGTCCAACGGTAGTAAAACCTATAAATTTTTCACCTGATTATAAACACATTCAAGCCAATTTAGAGTTAGCTATCTACTTTCAATTTATTCATTGAATATCCTTTATCCTTTTGAGAGAGCCCTCTCAAATAGGAAAGGCTAATTTCCAGTTGCAAGTGGTTTGAAATAGTTACTCCAAGTTGACCATTGAAGCAACCCAACATGACTAAATTTGGTGATAACATTTTGGCATCGTTTCTGGGAAATGAAGTTGTAAATTTTCTCTAGGAAGAAGAACATTGTTTTAGTTCTAAGGTCCGAGAGCATCAGACACTTAGGCACATATTGGTTGTATTTCTAATCTGGCGACTCCACACATCAAATAATCAATTTGAAGGTGACTCCACTGCTTGAATATCAATAGCTTGATGAATTTCCAAGATGATTTCTATTGTAATCAATAATGCCAGGTATGCCCCTATGAATCGGTCTCACATCCCCGATTTTCCAAATCCTATGCCAAAATTCAATTGGTTAACTTATCTTCCCATATTTAAAGATGAAAATAAAGACAATGCCACTCTTCACTTGGTTAGATTCCATATGCATGTATGCAGACTTAAGTTTCAGTCTGAGGATTGTCTCATGAGGATTTTTATGGTCACTTTAGAGGGAAAATCATGGTCTTGGTACGAAAGCCTACCAAATGGTTCCTTATATTATCTTACTGATTTCCACATTGGATTTTATGAGAGATATAAAGAATTTCATTCTTCCTTATTGCTGGTCAAAGAATGCTGTAAAATTTTTGTGATTTTTATTGAATACTTGGAGAATTGTTATGAAGATGATGAGTTCATGGATTATGAAATTTTAGAGGCCCTTCATGACAATCCCTTTCATCACCAAGAAGAAAGGGTAGCCTCTCTCTTGGACAAAAATTAAACCCAACAAGAGTTTATTTATGACAATCATGTTACATCCTTTGAGTTTGATGAACATTTGCAGTAGACTTGTCAGTCTTTTGATGGTCATGAATATTAGAATCATTTCCAACAGCAGGAGGAAATGATGGAAGACAGTTGTTATAAGGTTCAGGTAAAGGAAGAAATTTATTTTTCATGTCATTCCTCGTATCATATTAAATCCAATGACGAAAAAAATGAAAAGAAAATTTTAGATAATCAGATGGATATGCTTGTTGAATCATTCAAATAGTTACATATAGAAATTCCTGTAGTACATGCTTACGTAGTCCCTTGTGAAAGTGTCCAAGAATACTCCAAATATTTCTTTGTTGCAAATGGAAAAAATGATCGACATATTTTTCCTTTTCTATTTGAGAATGGTCACAAGATTTATAATGAAAAATTTGAACAAGAAACAACATCAAAGGATCATGATTACTCTTATTTCTTGCTAGTCAACAAGAACTGTTTGTGCATACTCTCAAAGATCCTTTCGCAGCTCTGCTAGAATCTTCATTAGAAATGAATTTCATAATGATCATCAGTTATGTAGACAAATTCAGATGGTGGAACAAGTTATCATATCTCAGGAATGGCATTGTTTTTAGAGAAGTGGAATGCCCGTTCCAATCCAGTACCCAACTTCTTAATTGGCTTCATTGGAAGTGTGAGATCACTTGATTCGACTTTTGTTGCTGAGAAAGTAGAGTAGGATAATTTATATCAATAAGCTTGAGGATCAAGAATTTTGTCAATTTTTAATTTTAAACTTCAGCATGTCTACTTTCAGTTCTTTAGCAGCTACTGGTTTTTTCAGTGCCAAGGTTACAGGTCAGAGCAAGTTGAAAGTTTTCATTTCGAAGATGGGAGCAACCCAATGGAGGTGGCATTGGAACTACATGCTCTTTTTTGTACCACATGGACACACCATCCATAGTGGAGCCATCATTATCACTCTCAATTTTCCAAATTTTCTTGATAGGGTCATCATAAGCTTCACCTTGTCTCATTAGGTTAGATCAATCATTTGATGAGAAATTAACTTAATCATGTTTATTATAGGTCATAAACACTTCATTATTCTTTTCATTAGGGTCATATCCACAATAATCCACCTTGGGTTCACTTTCATAGTCATCAAATTTTAAAAATGAGCCACTTGTCTAGTTTTACATAGTTTCGTAGCAAATACAATGGCAGAATAGCGAATTTCACTACAAAAATACCTAAACTTTCCGTAGCAAATCCGCCAAAAGAAAATAGATGAATTTCCATTTGCTATTTGTTTTTTGGAATGGTGAGATCACCTAGGAGGTTATGACAACTATCCAACATGTGAAATAATAATTTCTTGTCATCATTACACTTTCATTCCTCCATTTGTCATTTTCCCTCTCATATTCGAATTTCATCTTTTAAAAAAAATCACCCAAGCTCCTCTCTGTCATTAACCCTTCATACTTTGCATGTATCAGTCATTTTTCACCTTAGAAAAGTTTATCTTTGTGGCAAACAACTTGTTTTCCAATTTGTTTCTTTACAGGTGCCACATTTTTAAGAAGGAATCTTGGTTATAAAGGGATATGGCCATGAAGGACAAAGTGCAAAAAGGAGGATCTGTAGTTATATAGGAGCCCATGGACCTTAAGCTATTCATGGAGGACCCTAGCTTTGCTGAAGCATTCACCAATTCAGGTTGTTTGAATTTCTGCTGAAACTACAAGGGAATTTGCTATGTTTTTGGACTGTGTGACCAGTCAATTTCAAGAGATGATTATGGATAAAAATAGATGAATTCTAAAATAATGAGAGGTTATTGTCAAGCACAAAACAAGGAAAAATAATCTCTTTCACTTTTTTCACATGTGCTACCAATTTGGATATTCGAAGATGTATTTGGGACCTATTTTAGAATTCTGAATTTTCCTGTTTTAGACATGTTTTTCTAATGCAAATTATCGACATATGGAGATGTTTTTTAGAAAACCAAGAGAGGTTTTTCTTAAATATGAAATTATTTACAAAACTCTCCTCCCATTTTTCAACATCTATCAAGGACAGGGAGATAGGAGCTCATCTCTAAACCCTATTTTTCAGAAAAACAGAATCATTTTATTGGTAAATAAACTTGCTAAAGGTGAAAATGATGCTTTTTGAAGAGGGTAAGAGACATTTTGAACCAATTTTTCCTCATCATCCTTCATCATATCAATTTTGAGACCTACAGGTGAAATTTTGAAGAAAAAGGGAGAATTTTGAATTTCTTGCAAAGTTAGGTAGTTTCGTAGCGAACTCCAAGCTTAAGACCCAAAATTCACTACGAAATTTCTGAAGAATAATTTTTATCTAAAAAAATAGTTTTATGGAGATCCAAGAAGGGAATTTTATGGTATTTAGTTATTTTGACCTAAAAAACACCTTTTGATTAGAAAAGGTGGCAAAAGAGAAGATTAAAAGGCATAAGTGGGCATGCTACGAAACTACCTAATGACACTATGTTTTGCAGCGAGATATTTTTAAATAATTTTTGAAGGTTTAAATGGCATATGGAAGGAAAACCACCCACCTGGAGGCATCCAAACAGAAATTGGGACATCCGAGTAGAGATCCATTACTTGGAATATGTGTCACTCATCCAAATCAGCATGAAGACAAAGTTATAGATAATGTTAATCTTATCCTGAAAAATAGGATATTTGTTTCTAAATTCTTGGGGGTACATTCATGTCTTGGTGATGGAGAATGCTACTGGAGAATCTCATCTTTATCCATGTAATTTTCCCACTACTAGATAAGTGGATGAAATAAATGTAAGTAGAGTCTTATTAGGAGAGTAAGTCTTAAATGAATAGGTGTCTTTTTCTTTTCCAAGAATGTAGTTTATAGTTAAGATAGGTGTCAAAGTGGATGGTTCGATGGTCTAGCCATCTGGGAAGATCAAATGTAAGGAAGAAAATTCTATTAATAAACATAAAATCGAATCATAAGGGGTTAGAAGATGTTATTCTGGACTACTACGATTGTAATCTTTTGTTGATCAGTAACATACAGTGGTTGTGAGCTTTCTTCTTTCACAAGATATTCATATGATGTTTTTATGAGTATTTTCCTATGTATTTTTATATTTTTCTTTCAATATATTAATGTTTAATTACTCAAAATTCATGTACACCATGCTCTAACTTCCTTTAAGTATTAAGTTATTGTATATTTGTGTGTCTTGCCCTTTTCATCAAAACATCTAAATGCAAACATCTAAATGCCTCAGCTTCCACAAGGAGAACCATGTCACTAAGTTTCTTAGCACTGACTCCATAATCGAAATGGTAGTAAACCCTATACATTTTTCACCTGCTTACAAACACATTCAATCCAATTCAAAGTTAGCCATCTGATTTCAATTTATTCATTGAATATCCTTTATCCCTTTGAGAGAGCCCTCTCAAACTAGAAAGGCTAATTTCCAGGTGCAAGTGGTTTAAAATAGTTACTCCAATTTGACCATTGAAGCAGCCCAACAGGATTCAATTTGGTAATAACACCTCCCAAGCTTGAGGGAAAACCCAAAAATTATAAAACAAAGAAATATATTTTGAAGAAGAAGTTAAACATATACTATGTAAAATATACAAATGAAACATAAGATGGAAGGGGCTTAGTAGTGCAAGTCCCTTAGTTATTCTTTAGTCTTTGATTTCATTGGGAATGATGTCTCTTCAGCCATGTTTGCATGACATTTATCTCTTTTCTTACTCCTAGGGTTGTTAGGACACTCACTTCTATAATGTCCCATCTTGTGAAAATGATAACACTCTATCTTGGACATGTCAACCTTCTTCTTTGGCCCTTTCTTCTTGAATATTCCTTTATGATGAGCAACATAAAAATTTGATACTTATTCATTGTTGGTTACCTTGGACACCCTTAACTCTTCTTGACTGCATGTTGTCCATAGCTCTTCAAAGTTGGGTGCTTATTTCCAACTGTTGAGGGTTGAGGCAAAGGAACTCCAAGAAGATGGTAGTCCTAGAATGGCTACAATTACTATTTCTTTAGCTAGCACTATTTCATCAATGGAAAGGATCTCATCCCTTATCCTTTTTATTTTCACAAAGAAAGAGGAAAAAATATCCTCTTTTTTCATCTTAACAGTTCTTAGATCATTCTTCAGGCTTGCCACCTTTCCAATGTTCTTGATAATGAATAGTTTTGACAAAGCCTCATACATTTTCTCAGCATGATCAATATTTTCTATGAAGGGGACAAGATTTTACTTTATGCCTTCAACCATCAAAGCCATAGCTACCAATTTCAGATCTTTGTACTTCGCCTTATCAACATCACTTGATTCTTCTGTAGGTCTTTTCATTTTTCCTTTGACTAAATCTAAGACCTTGTTCTTTTCAAGGATGATGTCAATCCTTTTCTTCCAGGACCTACAATTTGAAGATCCTTCAAGCTTGTTCTCTCCCTTGATAGTGTTAGACATATTTCTTGAAGATCGTGAAGACTTATTTCTTCTAGTGAACTCCTTCCTTGATCAAGTCCTTGAGACTACATTTTTCTTCTTCTTTCACCAAAGCTCTAAAACCATGTTATAGAATTAGAGATGCAAAAATATCCTATTGTTATTTGATTTTTACTTGTGACCTTCTGCAGCTATTATTGCGTTCTTATCTTTGTTATTATTAGTTTATCAAGAAAATATCAAAGAAAATACACATATATCAATGACACCAAATGTATGCCAGCAACAAAGGAAAAACCCACCTCGAGGGGAAAACCCAATCAAGATAATTCTTTCTTTCATAGTGATTCTTGAGACTCTAGACCTTGACCCAAACTTCCTCCACACCAAGTCATCCTTCCTTGTGATCCTTCCTGAATCTAGTAGTAGCAACAACAGTAGCATCATTGAAACTTCAACCTTGCTTCTTGAGACTTCAATATTCAGGTAGAGACTTCGATTAGCTTACAAGACTTTTATTTAGGCCTAATAAAACCTCTCCAAGCAACAAAATCCAACATAATCATCATCTACATCTCCTTCAATTAGCAGCAACTGCAGTAGCAAAACTTTGAGAACTTAGATATCCCAAACTATAGATTAGAATGTAGTGAGAGTGGTGCCAAAATTTCGATTTTCTTCAACTCTATATGTGTGCTAAAAACCAAACCCAAAAATTCCTTCTCCAAGATTTTCCAATTTCTCCCTATCTCGAATTCCAGGTAGAATTTTTGTGATGTTGATTTATGTCTTCAAGTGAGTTTGATTCCACTGTATATATAGGCTTATGATGAGTTAGACTTCCATAAGTTGAAGATGACTTGGTGTGGAGGCTTCATAAATTATATTTTACTCAATACTTGGCCTAATTGCATGATTCAAAAGCCCACTACGGATCAATTTAAATTTGTAATAAACCTATAGACTCAAAATAAAACCTAGAAGTCCACAATAAGGAAATTGACCTAAAATAAATATGACCCAAGCATGAAACCCATGCTTTAATAAGTCATTCAATAATAATGTAAAATTTGTTTCTTTATTCTTTTGACAATTATAATAAGTATTGATTCAAGTACAATTTATCAAGACCGGACCTAGTTACATTCTTCAACACTTGTAAGACAATAAAAATGTTGCAGAGAATTCATCCAAGTTACATATATGTATTGAGTTCTGAAAAAATATACTTTTGAAGCTACTTCAGAATTTGTATAATTCAAGTTTCTTGATGCATTGAAATAATTGCTAGGCCGAGTTCTAGAGGAATCTAAGTCAAAACCTAGAAGAGAAGTAAAAAATACATTTGAGCAATATAGAAGGGATCTGTACTGAGGAAAATGAATACAAATATTAACCTTTGAAATATGACTAGAAGTATGAAATTCTGAAGATTATCAAATCTGAGGAACTAAATTAATTCAATCAGCTTAAATAAGTTGTAATTTGACACCAAGTTATTTATATCTGCAAAATAGAAGAAGGATGAAGGTCAAAACATGAAAGTAAACGATATGGTTCATTCAAATAATATTATAAGTCTGAAGCAGTTCGAGTCTCTGTAATAATTCTCTATGGAATCCGAATTTTTCTAAGGCATACTTTTCTGAAGTCAAGTGAATTTTCAGAGGCACTATAATTCTGGAAATGTGAGCTAAACGAAGGTTAATATCTATGTGTTAGTGCAGTATTTTCATACTTCCACCAGGGATCAAAACACATTTTGCATGTGCATCTTAGGTATCCCACTCTAAAGAATTTTCAATCATTCCATTAGTTCATGATATAAAATTGTTCCACTGGTGATTTTCCTTGTCAAATGTCCCATTTTCCTTCACAAATATATGCTTGCTGACCCTCTTCCATGTCTTCATCATGCTGAAAAATAGTCTGCTTCCATTTCACTTTTAGTCAAAATCACTCATTGAGTCAGTTTCTTTCATTTCTCATTAGGTCACTAGGGTTTCATTAGGTCAAATCATTGCATTGTCTCATTTTCAATAGAGGGCATCAAAAGGTGCGAGAGTGATCCCACTAATGTCTCTTTACCATGTAAAGATGATCTCCAAGATGGTTTCCAAAGTTGTAATTTGATTTCAAGTGTGAGTTTCATTCCAAGATGTAATTTTATTTTTATTCATGTAATTTTATGTCAGTTCAAATGTAATAAGTACTCAGTCTCCCAAGGCTGCCAAATTAGAGTTATACATGCCAACGCATCAAGTGTCAAATACAAAAAGTGTCTACTTCAGCAATTGATCAAATGTCAAAGGGAGTTGTCTTTTTCCAAGGGTGCCTAAGTCATCATTTTCCATAAGCACTAAACCCTAATTTCCTCTCCCACTGAGCTAAGTTTTTATATGGAATGAGAGACATATGAGTAGAGGAGGCATCAGGTAGGTCATATCAATAATTATGAGGTCATTCCAAACTCATAAACATTATGTCTCCATCATTTTCCAGGAAATCATTCCAAGAGTCAAAGCCATTTGCCACTCATAGGGACAGTTCTGCTTCAAACTATGTTTCCGACCAAACAGAGATGAATTTGACAAATGTGAGAGAGGTTTTAGTCCGTAATAGGCTAAGGAAGAAAATACTCATTCATTTTTTACACAGGTATCATGGTTTTTGAGAGATGTCAAAAATACAGGTGCTACAAGAGGTTTGCTGCATTTCTGGAGTGACCTTGGGAAAATCACGTTTTATCCTAGTTGAAATGTCCAAATTACTTTCTCGATGGGTCAAATGATAACTATATAAAGATATATTTCCAATGAACTATCATGAGCTTAATTTGGAGTTGAGGAATGCCTCCAAAAGTTGCCTGCAATAACACTCTGCATTTCTGTACCCTCATTTTGCACTTTTTGACCAGTCTTGGGAAAATAAAAATTTTACAAGGAAAATAAACTCCAAACATAAAACCTAATGTATATTTGGAAAGGGATTTCCAACGAGCTATCATGGGCCCAATTTGGACACCGTGAAGGCAGTCAAAAGAAGCCTGCAATTTAGGGGTAAAATGGCGTTGTGCATATGACAGTTCAGGCAATGTTAATTTATTCAGTGCTGCGCATAGGACAAGGGCGATGTGCACCTGGGTTAGGCATTGTGTATAGGCCAATAACCTCTCAAAATCTTCCAAATTCTTTCCAATTGTCCCTTCTTCTCTAAATCAAGGTTTCTGAAGTGCCAAAGAAACAAGCATGGAGAGAGAGGGCAAAGATTACAGAAAGGAGGAAGACAGTGATGATGAGTTTGAGGAGGCTGAAAACATCAGGAAAAGGCCAAAGACAAGAGGCCTCAAAAAAGCATTGGAGAAGGAAAAGCGAGAATCCGAAAGTTTTAGTTTTGACCAATAGTTGGCCAAGGAGATTGAATATGACAAAGAAGTGTGGCTTGAGAGAGTCAACATTCACTTGGAGGAGCTTCTAATGAAAGCAAACAAAGAAAATCATATGCTCGGGCACATGGCCCATCACTATCAGACCCGAAACAAAATTTACAATATCAAGGTCAAACAGATGAAAGATAAATTGAGGAAGATCCGGAAGGGCAAGAAAGGAGGTGATAAACTCAAGATTCTTGCTAACACCTCCTAAAATCAAACTTAACAGGTTCTTGTGGGCCCATCCCACAAATTTTGAGAAATTTCGAAAATTTTGAGAAATTTTGAAAATTTTGAAGATTTTTGAGTTTTTGGCAATTTTGGAAAAACACGGGAAATTCCACCCTATGCGCAGTGCCTTGGCGCCGTGCACTTTTTGGGGCATCCAATGAGAAAACAGAAGACATCAGTGGGTTCATAATGATGACGACATGCCCACTATACTTTTTCTAAGCATTTGGAGCAAAACTAGTCAGGAAAAAGGGCCAAAAACACCCAAAAAATCACGTTTTTGCCTCTTTTTCAGGGTGGCATTGTGCATAGAGTCAGCCTTGGGAGATTTCAGTTTTGGAGGGTCAAAACAGCTTCAAATCCGAAACTACAAGAAGATATGGAAAGTAGACAGGATGGGCTTTCCAATGAGATATTATGAGCTCAATTTGGACACAGGGAAGTCAGTCAAAAATGACCCACAAGAAGACCTATTTTTTCCTCCTTGGCGCTGCGCATAGGAAAAAATTTGCATGTTTGGTCAATTTTCTCAGTTTTCAGAATTAGCTTTCACTTGTGTAAATTTGACTTTTTACTGTTGTAATAAGTATTCGATGATGTAATTATGGTGTTCTATATTTTACCTAGGGTAGATACATTAGGTAAATGGCCTCAATGACATGTAATGAATCATTTTGCTTAAATTAGGGATGAGTCACTTTGACCACCCTATTCTCTAGTTGTCAGTTCAGTATTTCTTGGAACAACTCCTCCTCTCATGCATTCGACCCCCTGAAGCTAGGATTATTTTTTTTAAGGTCTATATCATGTATTTTCTCAGTCATTTGTAAAGGTTGGACTTAGTTAGATGCTTGGCTTTTGAAGAGACATACTTTGTATCAGTTCTGGGCAAGAATATTAATCAAATTTGCAGCTATTTTTATGGGATCCCTATGGTATAGTGTTTAGTTCAATTTCTCATTTTTTTTTCATGTGTTGAAATGTATTTTTAATTTTATTCATGATTTCATAACTTCTAAGTGAATGTATGCAAGTTAGATAAGCATAATCCATTCTCAGTCTGTGAATGTTTTGGGTAGACATTCACAGTCTATAAAATTTCTTCAGTTTAGAAAGAAACCATGATTTCACCATGCTTTTTCTAGCTCCTCACTTGTCTTGTTCATCCCACCCATTGAAAGCCTAAAGTGCTAAATCACTATGCCTACCTTTCCCCATAGAACACCCTGCAAATTTTGACCTAATTTCTCTTGCCTTGACTATTTGACTCCTTCTGATCCAGCAAAACCCTATACAATCAAAATCAAAACCTTGAGCTACTATACCTAGCCTAATTTCTTCTTTACTCAGCCATCTTGGTTGTGATCCTTACGGAGAGAGCCCTCTCCTTGCCTAGCAGGGCTAGCTACTTGGCTAAACGTGGTTTGTGGTTACCTCGGAATTGCCTTATTCAACCTAAGGTTCAATCCAAGTGATAACACTATGTATAAATTAAGAAAATATAAGGCTAATATTTGTGTATAATGTGAGCTATAGGAAAAGTATAATTTATGTGGTATATGAATCTCATCTATGTGGCACAAGCATGTGAAGCAAATACGCTACTGAGATTTTCTTCTTATACATAAAAGGACGAATTACATCAATAAATACGACTTGTCTAATATTGAAGTCTGAAAGGGATAATGAAAGGTATCTGAAGAGTATGTAGAGACTGAACTTCCTATATAAACAACGAATGTGTCAATTTTGTGAAGCAAGACAAAAGACATTGCAAGCAACCAATATACATTTTTTTGGTTCATATCCTAGTTCAATGTTTGAAGGTCGGATGTACCTTTGTTGGAGGAAGATTATATATGGCAACAAAAGAAAATTCAAATAATCTATGTTGCAAAATATGGGATATCTAAAAGGATGGACTGGTAAGGTTGAAGAGAAGAATATTTAGCTCTTGAAGATGACAAAAATGGCATCATCCTCATGTGAGGACAAAGTTGATGAAAAGGTCCAAGATTAAGAGGGAGATTAGCTTAAAAACATAAGTACTCTACATCCCCTTAATTATTGTTATTAGTACTTTTCTTAACTATATTTTTTCTTTCATAGCCTCCTAATAAAGCTTGCAGATCAATAATAAGAACTGCCTAAGCTTTGACAACATATGAAATAATGTATCAAAGAAATAAGACTTTCATAAAGGACATAAATGAAGAAAGAGAAAGTTATTTGAAGTATGAATTAAATAAGTAAACACTTAGTAGCATGAAAAAAAGACTTGAAAATGTTCTCCCAGTAAAAGGGAAAGGATTTTTTTAATACAATTGTGTCAGTTAGAAGAGTTGTTACATATTTTGAGGTAGCCTCATGATTAAATAAGCCATTTTACTTTGAAGATGAAGGACTCATGAATAAATATTAACTTCAAAGGGAGTTGGAAGCAGAAGTTGACATGAAGGATCTCATAACTTTGAACTTGAGGTTACATCGATTGAATTGGAAGTGTTGATGATGAGGAATTATACTATTTATGGTTGGGATATAGTATGGTTTCCTATAAGATTATGAAGCAAAACATTGTTGCATTTTGGAGGAAAAAGTTGTGGCAATTGGTACAATCAGTGGTTAAAATTATAGCTCCATAAAATGTTCGATGATCTATCTGATGAAATGCTAGATATGATTATGATATCTTGTACTAATCAAATTTACTTGAAGATTTTCATAATGTTAATCGTGTCATTGATGTCAATATGAATTTGACTCAGATGTTAATATGACTTTGAACAAGATTTCAATATTCTTGAGATGCTTGGTTCTAGATGATGATGTCATAACTCTTGTTTGATAATGATACCATCAATGAAGATGTCAAGCCACTAATGAAGAAGTCTTGCCCGAACAAGTCCTTGAACTAACTATAATGTTGTTGAGTGTCATCATGTGCCTTGATTAGTGATCTAGACCATAGGTGCCAATATACAATCCTTTGAAGTGAAGAACTATAATTGATGAAGGCATACACGTGATGGTGTCATACTCTTGAAGAATGACCACACTTTCACATAATTGGAAGACTTCTTTGGAGTTTTTGACAAATTAATGAAGGCTGCACTATGACATATCACTACACTAGTATATGATGACATTGTTGATACACTAAGCTATATGAATGCTTCACTCCTACATAATGACTCTATGATCCTATGATGACATTGATAAACCAAGGAATGAAGAAGCCACACTATCCCAAACATTCCTCATGCTGTCCCAAACTTCTTATAGGTGAAGGTATGAAGAAACATTAAATAAGACTTATCTAAGAACAAACCTTGTGAAGTCCTTATTGAGGACATTATAAACCTTTTGTATATACCTTTGAAATATTGATTGAAGGCCATTGAATCATCTCAAAGCATAGTTGAAGATCCCTTGGAGTTTGGTGAGAAAATATATTAAAGAAGTTTTCTTGAAGAAGCCTTAAAGCAACATTGTGTAAACATCTTTAAGCAGTCTTTACCCTTGCAAAGGGAGTGAATAAATTCTGGATGAAGGACAACCTTGGATCATTCTAAAGTATTGAACAATAAACTTGGAAGCGTGTACAAGTGAAGAATATTTTGACAATGAATATGAAGCATAAGAATTGCCTTCCATCAAGTTATAATTGCCTGAGGGTGACAATGTACAAGCTTGTGTTTGCTGAAGTGTTTGTGCAGCCTTGAAAAGCACTATTGGAGACCAAAGAGTGTTAGATTTTGAAGAACCTTGTTGAAGCACTCTTGTTGAACCAATATTGAAGAACTCTTGAAGTGTTGAAGACTTGTTTGAAGAGCATTTTGAAGACCTTTTGTAGCAACTTGGAAAGTTCTCAGGGCAGCTTATTGAAGACCTTATTGAAGCATAGTTTGAATAGTTGTTGAAGAAACTTGACTATTGAAGAATATCTTGAAGCTATTGGAGACACCTTGAAGGATACTTGAAGATATTTAGAGGAATTGTTGAAGCTACCTTGGAGACATTAGTGGAGACCATGATGCGTTGAAGCCATCATGAAGTGACCTTGGAGATTTTATCATGAAGGACAATGGAGACACCTTCATGTGAAAAGATCAAGGTTTTCATTGATGAAATCACGTGAAGTGTAGACTATAGTGAAGAGTAAGCTGAAGATTGTTAGGTCTTGTTGAAGAATACATTGGGAGTCGTGAAGTATAACCAAATATATCTTGACGAAATGAAGCAGGAGGTTGGAGCCTCATAGAGACAAGGTCGGTGCCTTGGAAGATAGGGTTGAAGCCCTAAAGGATTTTAGTCCTCAAGAAACCAGGTTGGAGCCTGTACCAGATATAGGGTTGGAGCCCTAGAGGTTGGTGCCTCAAATTAACAAGGTTGGATCCTTGGAAAGACCAAGTCAGTGCTTGGCATAATACAGGTTGGAGCCTTGGAAAGACCAATTCGGTGCTTGGCACAATACAGGTTGGAGCCTGGAATATTGGAGTCTTCATCTAGGGTTGGAGCCCTATATCATTATCGTACTTTACTTATTGTCAAGAAGAAATTAATAAAAGTATGTATTCCATCATATTTCATTTTTTGTTCTAAATATAAGTGATCTAACTGGTAAAATTAACAATTGAAAAGAAATATTGATTCACCCCCCTCTCAGTATTTCCAACAATTGGTATCAGAGCCAGTACCTTCACTCAAAGCTTAACAACCTGAAGGTTGATCATTAGGACACAAATGGAAAAGCCAAGGAAGAAAGTCTCCAATCTTCCTAAATATGTGTCTTCCTCAACCATCGAAATTGAAGTCAATCAATTTGCGAAGGCTCCATTATTCAATGGAAATTTTGATATATGGGAGGCGAGAATGAGGAATTTATTGAAGACTCAAGGAATTGAATTTTGGAAACCAGTGATTACTAATGACACGATGGACGAAGAATCCAAGGATTACAATATAAGAGCAATGAAGGAAATTTTGAATGGGTTACCAAATTTTGTGAAGGCCAATTTTGAAAAATGTTCGTCAGCAAAAGTCATATGGGAAAAAATTCATGATCTTCACTCAAAAGGAGAACTGAAAATGATCTCTAGTCAAGAAGATGATGGAAAACAAGAAATAAGTCCAAAATCCATCAAGGAAACTGAAGATAAGATAGATGACAACAAGGCTAAAGAAGACCTAGAAGATGAAGAGAACAAAGAAGACTTTGAAGAAGAACTCCTGAATAAAATTATGGCTTCCATGGAAGAGATTAAAAATTTGAAAAATAAAAATGAGGAACTTAAGAAGAAAGCGCAAGATGGTAACCAAGACAAGACAAGGAAGGAAGTTGACTTTTTCAAGCTTCAAGTACAAGAAAGAGATGAGGAGCTTGCCAAACTTAGAGAGGAATTTCATCAAAATAAAAGAAAGCATCATGAAGAATTCATATCTATGACAAATCAATTGGATAATGCAAAGACAAGGGAATAAAACTTGTCAAGCCACCTTGAACAAAGAATTAAGAGCTTGAAAAATATTGAAGCAGATATTGGTCAATACAAGGAAGAAATCTCTTCTCTTAGATCTCAACTAGAAGAAGCAAGGAAACAAGAACAATGAGACAAGAAGGTGATGGAAACTTTGGCATTCATAGAAGGACAAGTTGATGAAGCAGAAAAGGAGAGAAACACCATGATATTCCAACTAGAAGAAAAGGATGAAGAAATCTTCAAACTAAAATTAGACATCAATCTTCTCATGGCCCAATCATGTGAAGCAGCCAAGATGAAGGAAGAAATGGAGATCGATCTATCAAAGAAGGATGAAGAATGCAAGAAAATGAAAGAAGAAATTGATATCCTTAAAAATGAAGTTGATCATCTAAATAAGAGCCTAAAGAGTTCCCAAACCCTAGATGACATCTTGAGTCATCAAATATCTCCTCTTGATAAATCGGGTCTTGGTTATGTAGGCGAATCTTCAAACAAGAATGATGCAATCCCTAATACTTCAAACAACAAGGATGTGGAAAAGCTTGGAAGAAATATTGATGTCCCAAGTTCCAACAAAGGCAAGAAGAAGATTCAAGATGACATTGTAAGAAAAACCACTCCAAGAAGATATGTTGATGGTGTCAACAATGCTAGAGGCAATAAATTTGAGCAAAGGATCCCAAGACGGGGTATTTTGCAAGCCACATCAAGGCAATATCCATCCTCTAGGTACAAAAGTATATTTTGGTTATTGTTTTTCTTGTACAAATTTAAAAAACATGTCGAAGAGTTATGGGGAATACCACAAGGAAAAATATAATGGTCCCACCAGGTTTGCTAGAAGAAACTTTGCAAGAATAATTCATGATCTTTCATTCAATGAATAATATAGAGTGCTTTGTTCAAGTAACATTGGACATATGGCACGTGATTGTAACTTAACTTGGGTTCCTAAAGCTAAAACCATGACAGCTTGAGCCATGAAAGTTACATAAGTATGGAGAAGAGCAAATTGGGTCAGAAAGTCTCTTGAACACTCAGACCAACAACATGTGTTGTTGATTTGATGAAGACATCTTTGGTAGAGGTGATATTGCAAGGTTTGATGAATTTTTTCCGAGAATAAGACCATGCACCTTTGTTGGGGGAGCTTGTGATTCTTTACCATTCTAGTAGAGGAGGCCATGCGCCAGATGGGCCCTATGAAAACCTTAATGAGTCACACTTAAGTCACACTTAGATAATCATCCTATGATAGATCATCTCTTGGGAGAAACTTCATTCAAGAACATGATCCTTATTCATTCGATGAGCTGGTTTCTTCCACTTATTTACAAGGCAGCAAATTTTCTTGAGCTAGAAGAGTTTATTCGGGCGGGGAGAAGTTGGTTCACCACATGAATAAATGTAGACATATCATGGACCATTTTCAAAAGAAGTAGCTTGAAAGGGGAGTACTAGAGGCCCCGTTTGACATTGATGACAAAGGGAAGAGAATGTTGGAAGGAAAGAATATTGCATCGATGACAAAGGGGATATTGTTAATCAAGGTTGTCAATGATGTCAATATGACATTGACTTCCGGATGTCAATATGAATTTGAACGAGATGTCAATATTCTTGAGATGCCTGGTTCCAGATGATGATGTCATAAATCTTGGTTGATAACAATACCATCAATGAAGATGTCAAGCCACTAATGAAGAAGTCTTGCCCGAACAATTCCTTGAACTAACTATAATGTTGTCGAGTGTCATCATGTGCCTTGATTGGTGATCTAGACCATAGGTTCCAATATACAAGCCTTTGAAGTGGAGAAATATAATTGATGAATTCATACACGTGATGGTGTCATACTCTTGAAGAATGACCACACTTTCACATAATTGGAATATTGATTTGGAGTTTTTGACAAATTAATGAAGGCTGCACTATGACATATCACTGCATTAGTATATGATGACATTGTTGATACACTATGCTATGAATTATTCACTCCTACATAATGACTCTATGATCCTATGATGACTTTGATAACAATGAAGAAACCAAGGAATGAAGAAGCCACGCTGTCCCAAACATTCCTCATGCTGTCCCAAAATTTTTATGCATAAAATTTAAGGATAGTCATAAATAAAAATATGTTTCACCATCTTAGAGGTAGAATTTCTTTGTGATACCTTCACCGTCCTTTATACCATAATTTTAGCTTTCTAACGAGCTCTTACATGGCCAAAAACTCCAAGCGGTTTGGTAGATATGATTTTTTGAAGTTAAGGAAATAATTTTGTCCTTGAGCTGACCTGTGCTAGCCTACTCATG
Organism: Pinus albicaulis; assembly: GCA_034641835.2. NCBI lineage: Eukaryota > Viridiplantae > Streptophyta > Pinopsida > Pinales > Pinaceae > Pinus > Pinus albicaulis. Next base: position 96,603,180 of record CM076570.1, on the reverse strand, counting down.
TCGTCCTCTCACCAAGTGACATGTCTCTTCACCTTAAATGAAAAATGTGTATAAATATGAGGATAGAAACTTCATTTTGCCATTATTTTTTGGTGAAGATTTCAGAGAGAAGCCACAAAAGAAGAAAGAACAGCAAGGAAGTCGAGAAGAATATATTTCAGTTGTTTTTTTCTATCATTCAAGCTAATTATATGCATGTTTGGGAAAGGTGATTGCTGTGACTTAGATCTGTGGACAACATTTTTGTGGGAGCACTCTTTGGCAAACAAAACTCAGTTTTTGGACCTGTTGGGTTCCCAGAATTCGGACCTTACCACAGACCAATTACAGAGGCTTGGACAAATAGCATTTTTGGAGCTCATATTTTTTTTCATCTAAGGCTTAGACCTGCTATAGCAGTAAGGCTAGTAGGCAGTGATCCTTGTAAGGAGCTCAAACCTGTGTTGCAGGATTGTATGGGTGAAAGTATGAAGAAACATTGAAGAAGACTTATCTAAGAACAAACCTTGTGAAGTCCTTATTGAATACATTATAAACCTTTTGTATATACCTTTGAAATATTGATTGAAGGCCATTGAATCATCTCAAAGCATAGTTGAAGATCCCTTGGAGTTTGGTGAGCAAATCTATTAAATATTTTTTCTTGAAGAAGCCTTGAAGCAACATTTTGTAAACCTCTTGAAGCAGTCTTTACCCTTGCAAAGGGAGTGAATAAATTCTGGATGAAGGACAACCTTGGAGCATTCTAAAGTATTGAACAGTGAACTTGGAAGCGTGTACAAGTGAAGAAGATTTTGACATTGAATCTGAAGCATAAGAATTGCCTTCCATCAAGTTACAATTACCTGAGGGTGACAATGAAGCTTGTGTTTGCTGAAGTGTTTGTGCATCCTTGAAAAGCACTATTGGAGACCAAAGAGTGTTAGATTTTGAAGAACCTTGTTGAAGCACTCTTGTTGAACCAATATTGAAGAACTCTTGAAGTGTTGAAGACTTTTTTGAAGAGAATTTTGAAGACCTTTTGTAGCAACTTAGAAAGTTCTTGGGGCAACTTATTGAAGACCTTATTGAAGCATAGTTTGAATAGTTGTTGAAGAAACTTGACTATTGAAGAATATCTCGAAGCTATTGAAGACACCTTGAAGGATACTTGAAGATATTTGGAGGAATTGTAGAAGCTGCCTTGGAGACATTAGTGGAGACCATGATGCGTTGAAGCCATCATGAAGTGACCTTGGATATTTTGGTTGGATATCATGAAGGACAGCGGATACACCTTCATGTGAAAAGATCAAGGTTGTCATTGATGAAATGACGTGACGTGTAGACTATAGTGAAGAGTAAGTTGAAGATTGTTAGGGGTCTTTGAAGAAGACATTCGGATTCGTGAAGTACAACCAAATATATCTTGATGAAATGAAGCAGGAGGTTCGAGTCTCATAGAGACAAGGTCGGTGCCTTCGAAAATAGGGTTGGAGCCCTAGAGGATTTTAGTCCTCAAGAAACTAGGTTGGAGCCTGTACCAGAGATAGGGTTCGGCCCTAGAGGTTGGTACCTCAAATTGACAAGGTTGGAGCCTTGCAAAGACCAAGTCGTTGCTTGGCACAATACAAGTTGGAGCCTGGAAGATTGGAGTCTTCATCTAGGGTTGGAGCCCTATATCATTATTATAATTTACTTATTGTAAAGAAGAAATTAATAAAAGTATGTATTCCATCATAGTTCATTTTTGTTCTAAATATAAGTGATCTAACTGGTAAAATTAACAATTGAAAAGAAATATTGATTCACCGCCCTCTTAGTATTTCCAAAAATTGGTATCAGAGCCAGTACCTTCACTCAAAGCTTAACAGCTTGAAGGTTTATCATTAGGACACAAATGGCAAAGCCAAGGAAGAAAGTCTCCAATCTTCCTAAATATGTGTCTTCCTCAACCATCGAAATTGAATTCAATCAACTTGTGAAGGTTCCATTGTGCAATGAAAATTTTGATATATGAGAGGCAAGAATGAGGAATTTCTTGAAGACTCAAGGAATTGAAGTTTGGAAATCAATGATTACTAATGACACGATGGACGAAGAATCCAAGGAGTACAATACAAGAGCAATGAAGGCAATTTTGAATGGGTTACCAAATTCTGTGAAGGCCACTTTTGAAAAACGTTCGTCAGCAAAAGTCATATGGGACAAAATTCATGATCTTCACTCAAAAGTAGCGTTGAAAATGATCTCTAGTCAAGAATATTATGGAAAACAAGAAATAAGTCCAAAATCAATCAAGGAAGCTGAAGATAAGAGAGATGACAACAAGGCTAAAGAATACCTAGAAGATGAAGAGAACAAATAAGACTTTGAAGAAGATCTCCTGAATAAACTTATGGCTTCCATGGAAGAGATTAACAATTTGAAAAATGAAAATGAGGAACTTAAGAAGAAATCGCAAGATGGTAACCAAGAAAAGACAAGGAAGGAAGTTGACTTTCTCAAGCTTCAAGTTCAAGAAAGAGATGAGGAGCTTGCCAAACTTAAAGAGGAATTTCATCAAAATAAAAGAAAGCATCATGAAGAAGTCATATCTATGACAAATCAATTGGATAAGGCAAAGACAAGGGAAGAAACCTTGTCAATCCACCTTGAACAAAGATTAAGAGCTTGAACAATCTTGAAACAGATATTGGTCAATACAAGGAAGAAGTCTCTTCTCTTATATCTCAACTAGAAGAAGAAAGGAAACAAGCACAAGGAGCTGAGAAGGTGATGGAAACTTTGGCATTCATAAAAGGACAAGTTGATGAAGCAGAAAAGGAGAGAAACACCATGATATGCCAACTAGAAGAAAAGGATGAAGAAATATTCAAACTAAAATTAGACATCAATCTTCTCATGGCCCAATCATGTGAAGCAGCCAAGATGAAGGAAGAAATGGAGATCGATCTGTCAGATAAGGATGAAGAATGAAATAAAATAAAAGAAGAAATTGATATCCTTAAAAATTAAGTTCATCATCTAAACAAGAGCCTAAAGAGCTCCCAAACCCTAGATGACATCTTGAGTCATCAAAGATCTCCTCTTGATAAATTGGGTCTTGGTTATGTAGGTGAATCTTCAAAAAAGAATGATGCAATCCCTAATACTTAAAACAACAAGGATGTGGAAAATTTTGGAAGAAATATTGATGTCCCCAGTTCCAGCAAAGGCAAGAAGAAGAGTCAAGATGACATTGTAAGAAACACTACTCCAAGAAGATATGTTGATGGTGTCAATAATGCTAGAGGCAATAAATTTGAGCAAAGGATCCCAAGACATAATTATTTTAGAAGCACATCAAGGAAATCTCCATCCTCTACGTACAAAAGTATATTTTTTGGTTATTGTTTTTCTTGTACAAATTTTGGGCACATGTCAAAGGATTGTAGGGCATACCACAAGGAAAAATATAATGGTCCCCGCCAATTTCCTAGAAGAAAATTTGCAAGAATAAGTCATGATCTTTCATTCATAAATAAGATAGAGTGCTTCAATTTCCATAACATTGGACATATGGCACATGATTGTAACTTGACTTGGGTTCCTAAACAAGCTAAAACCATGACAACCAAACCAGAGAAGAAAGTTACATAAGTATGGAGAAGCAAGAAAATTGGGTCCGAAATTCTCTTGAACACTCTGATCAACAACACGTGTTGTTGATTTGATGAAGACATCTTTGGCAGAGGTGATATTACAAGGTTTGATGATGAATGTTTTCAAAGAATAAGACTATGCACACTGTTAGGGGGAGCTTGTGATTCTTTACCATTCTAGTAGAGGTTATCCGTGAATGGGCCCTATGAAAACCTTAATGAGTCACACTTGGACGATCATCCTTTGATAGATCATCTCTTGGGAACAACTTCATTCAATAACATGATCCCTTATTCATTCAATGAACTGGTTTTCTTCCACTTATTTACAAGGCAGTAAATTTTCTTGAGCTAGAAGAGTTTATGTAGGAAGGAGAAGTTGGTTCACCACATGAATAAATGCAAACATATCATGGACCATTTCCAAAAGAAGAAGCTTGACATGGGGAGTACTAGGGCACCCCATTTTCCATTGATGACAAAACGGGAGAGAATGTCGGAAGGGAAAGAATATTTCCATCAATGAAAAAGGGGAGATTGTTAATCAAGGTTGTCATTGATGTCAATATGACTTTGAACGAGATGTCAATATTCTTGAGATGCCTGGTTCCAGACGATGTAGTCATAACTCTTGGTTGATAATCATACCATCAATGAAGATGTCAAGCCACTAATGAAGAAGTCTTGCCCGAACAAGTCCTTGAACTAACTATAATGTTGTTGAGTGTCATCATGTGCCTTGATTGGTGATCTAGACCATAGGTGCCAATATACAAGCCTTTGAAGTGGAGAACTATAATTGACGAAGTCATACACGTGATGGTGTCATACTCTTGAAGAATGACCACACGTTCACATAATTGGAAGATTGCTTTGGAGCTTTTGAAAAATTAATGAAGGCTTCACTATGAAATATCACTGCACTAGTATATGATGACATTGTTGATACACTATGTTATATGAATGCTTCACTCCTACATAATGACTCTATGATCCTATGATGACATTGATAACAATGAAGAAACCAAGGAATGAAGAAGCCACATTGTCCCAAACATTCCTCATGTTGTCCCAAACTTTTTATCCATAAAATTTAAGGACAATCATAAATAAAAATATGTTTCACCATCTTAGAGGCAGAATTTCTTTGTGAGATCTTCACCATCCTTTATAGCATAATTTTATCTTTCTAGCGAGCTCTTACTTGGCCAAAAAATCCAAGCGGTTTGGGAGATATGATTTTTTTAAGTTAAGGAAATAATTTTGTCCTTGAGCTAACCTGTGCTAGCCTACTCATGTCGGCCTCTCACCAAGTGACGTGTCTCTTCACCTTAAATGCAAAATGTGTATAAATATGAGGATATAAACTTCATTTTTCCATCATTTTTCGGTGAAGATTTCATAGAGAAGCCACAGAAGAAGATAGAACAACAAGGAAGTCGAGAGGAATATATTTGGGTTGTTTTTTTCTATCATTCATGCTAATTATATTTCTGTTTGGGCAAGGTGATTGTTGTGACTTAGATCTGTGGACAACATTGCTATGGGAGCACTCTATGGAAAAAAAAACTCAATTTTTTGACCTGTTGGGTTCCCAGAATTCCGACCTTACCACAGACCAATTACAGAGGCTTGGACAACTAGCATTTTTGGAGCTCTTATTGTTGTTCATCTAAGGCTTGGACCTGCTATAGCATTAAGGCTGATAGGTGGTGATCCTTGTAAGGAGCTAAAACCTGTGTTGTAGGATTGTATGGGTGAAAGTATGAAGAAAGATTAAAGAAGACTTATCTAAGCACAAACCTTGTGAAGTCCTTATTGAAGACATTATAAAACTTTTGTATATACCTTTTAAATATTGATTGAAGGTCATTGAATCATCTCAAAACACAATTGAATATCCCTTGGATTTTAGTGAGAAAATCTATTAAAGAAGTTTTCTTGAAGAAGCCTTAAAGCAACATTGTGTAAACATATTGAAGCAGTCTTTACCCTTGCAAAGGTAGTGAATAAATTATGGATGAAGGACAACCTTGGAGCATTCTAAAGTGTTGAACAGTGAACTTGGAAGCATTTACAAGTGAAGCATATTTTGACAGTGCATTTGAAGCATAATAATTTCCTTCCATCAAGTTAGAATTTCTTGAGGGTGACAATGAAGCTTGTGTTTGCTAAAGTGTTTGTGCAGCCTTGAAAAGCACTATTGGAGGCCAAAGAGTGTTAGATTTTGAAGAACCTTGTTGAAGCATTCTTGTTGAACCAATATTGAAGAACTCTTGAAGTGTTGAAGACTTGTTTGAAGAGCATTTTGAAGACCTTTTGTAGCAACTTGGAAAGTTCTTGGGGTAGCTTATTGAAGACCTTCTTGAAGCATAGTTTGAATATTTGTTGAAGAAACTTGACTATTGAAGAATATCTCGAAGCTATTGAAGACACCTTGAAGGATACTTGAAGATATTTGGAGAAATTGTAGAAGCTGCCTTGGAGACATTAGTGGAGACCATGATGCATTGAAGCCATCATGAAGTGACCTTGGAGATTTTGGTTGGATATCATGAAGGACAATGAAGACACCTTCATTTGAAAAGATCAAGGTTGTCATTGATGAAATGAGGTAATGTGTAGACTATAGTGAAGAGTAAGCTGAATATTGTTAGGGCTCGTTGAAGAAGACATTGGGAGCAGTGAAGTATAACCAAATATATCTTGACGAAATGAAGCAAGATGTTGGGGCCTCATAGAGATAAGGTTGGTGCGTTGGAAGATAGGGTTGGAGCCCTAGAGGATTTTGGTCCTCAAGAAACCAAGTTGGAGCATGTACCAGAGATAGGGCTGGAGCCTTAGAGGTTGGAGCCTTGGAAAGACCAAGTCGGTGCTTGGCACACTACAGGTTGGAGCCTAGAAGATTGGAGTCTTCATCTAGTGTTGGAGCCCTATATCATTATTGTAATTTACTTATTGTAAAGAAGAAATTAATAAAATTGTGTATTCCATCATATTTCATTTTGTATTCTAAATATAAGTGATCTAACTGGTAAAATTAACAATTGAAAAGAAATGTTTATTCACCCCCCTCTCAGTATTTCCAAAAATTGGTATCAGAGCCAGTACCTTCACTCAAAGCTTAACAGCTTGAAGGTTGATCATTAGGACACAAATGGAAAATCCAAGGAAGAAAGTCTCCAATCTTATTAAAGATGTGTCTTCCTCAACCATCGAAATTGAATTCAATCAATTTGTGAAGGCTCCATTGTTCAATGGAAATTTTGATATATGGGAGGCAAGAATGAGGAATTTCTTGAAGACTCAAGGAATTGAAGTTTTGAAATCAGTGATTACTAATGACACAATGGACGAAGAATCCAAGGAGTACAATATAAGAGAAATAAAGGAAATTTTGAATGGGTTACCAAATTCTGTGAAGACCAATTTTGAAAAATGTTCATCAGCAAAAGTCATATGGGACAAACTTCATGATATTCACTCAAAAGGAGCATTGACAATGATCTCTAGTCAAGAAGATTATGGAAAACAAGAAAGAAGTCCAAAATCCATCAAGGAAGATGAAGATAAGAGAGATAACAACAAGGCTAAAGAAGACCTAGAAGATGAAGAGAACAAAGAAGACTTTGAAGAAGATCTCCTGAATAAACTTATGGCTTCCATGGAAGAGATTAAAAATTTTAAAAAGGAAAATGAGGAACTTAAGAATAAAGTGCAAGATGGTAACAAAGACAAGACAATGAAGGAAGTTGACTTTGTCAAGCTTCAAGTACAAGAAAGAGGTGAGGAGCTTTCCAAACTTAAAGAGGAATTTCATCAAAATAAAAGAAAGCATCATGAAGAAGTCATATCTATGAAAAATCAATTAGATAAGGCAAAGACAAGGGAAGAACCCTTGTCAAGCCACCTTGAACAAAGAATTAAGAGCTTGAACAATCTTGAAACAAAGATTGGTCAATACAAGGAAGAAGTCTCTTCTCTTAGATCTCAATTAGAAGAAGCAAGGAAACAAGCACAAGGAGCCGAGAAGGTGATGGAAACTCTGGCATTCATAGAAGGACAAGTTGATGAAGCAGAAAAGGACAGAAACACCATGATATGCCAACTAAAAGAAAAGGATGAATAAATCTTCAAACTAAAATTAGACATCAATATTCTTATGGCCCAATCATGTGAAGCAACCAAGATGAAGGAAGAAATTGAGATCGATCTATCAAAGAAGGATGAAGAATGCAAGAAAATGAAAGAAGAAATTGATATCCTTAAAAATGAGGTTGACCATCTAAACAAGAGTCTAAAGAGTTCCCAAACCCTAGATGACATCTTGAGTAATCAAAGATCTCCTCTTGATAAATTGGGTCTTGGTTATGCAGGTGAATCTTCAAACAAGAAAGATGCAATCCCTAATACTTCAAACAACAAGGATGTGGAAAAGCTTGGAAGAAATATTGATGTCCCCAGTTCTAGCAAAGGCAATCAGAAGAGTCAAGATGACATTGTAATAAACACTACTCCAAGAAGATATGCTAATGGTGTTAAGAATGCTAGAGGAAATAAATTTGAGCAAAGGATCCCATGACAAAATTATTTTAGAAGCACATCAAGGCAATCTCCATCCTCTAGGTACAAAAGTATATTTTTTGGTTATTGTTTTTCTTGTACAAATTTTGGGCACATGTCAAAGGATTGTAGGGCATACCACAAGGAAAAATATAATGGTCCCCACCAATTTCCTAGAAGAAACTTTGCAAGAATAAGTCATGATATTTCATTCATGAATAAGATAGAGTGCTTCAATTTCCATAACATTGGACATATGGCACGTGATTGTAACTTGACTTGGGTTCCTAAACAAGCTAAAACCATGACAACCAAGCCAGAGAATAAAGTTACATAAGTATGGAGAAGGAATAAAATTGGGTCCGAAATTCTCTTAAACACTCCGGCCAACAACATGTGTTGTTGATTTAATGAAGACATCTTTGGCAGAGGTGATATTACAAGGTTTGATGATGAATTTTTTCCAAGAATAAGACTATGCACATTGTTAGGGGGAGCTTGTGATTCTTTACCATTCTAGTAGAGGCTATCCATGAATGGGCCCTATGAAAACCTTGATGAGTCACACTTGGATGATCATCCTTTCATAGATCATCTCTTGGGAACAACTTCATTCAAGAACATGATCATTTATTCATTCGATGAACTAGTTTTCTTCCACTTATTTACAAGGAAGAAAATTTTCTTGAGCTAGAAGAGTTTATGCAGGAAGGAGAAGTTGTTTCACCACATGAAGAAATGAAAACATATCATGGACCATTTCAAAAAGAAGCAGCTTGACAGGGGGAGTACTAGGGCACCCCGTTTTCCATTGATGACAAAGGGGGAGAGAACGTTGGAAGGGAAAGAATATTGTCATCAATGACAAACGGGGAGATTGTTAATCAAGGTTGTCATTGATGTCAATATGACTTTCACTGAGATGTCAATATTCTTGAGATGCTTGGTTCTAGATGATGATGTCATAACTCTTGGTTGATAACGATACCATCAATGAAGATGTCAAGCCACTAATGAAGAATTCTTGCCCGAACAAGTCCTTGAACTAACTATAATGTTGCTGAGTGTCATCATGTGCCTTGATTGGTGATCTAGACCATAGGTGCAAATATAAAATCCTTTGAAGTGGAGAACTATAATTGATGAATTCATACACGTGATGGTTTCATACTCTTGAAGAATGACCACACTTTCACATAATTGGAAGACTGCCTTGGAGTTTTTGACAAATTAATGAAGGCTGCACTATGACATATCACTGCACTAGTATATGATGACATTGTTGATACACTATGCTATATGAATGATGCACTCCTACATAATTACTCTATGATCCTATGATGACATTGATAACAATTAAGAAACCAAGGAATGAAGAAGCCACGCTGTCCCAAACATTCCTCATGCTGTCCCAAACTTTTTATGCATAAAATTTAAGGACAGTCATAAAGAAAAATATGTTTCACCATCTTAGATGCAGAATTTATTTGTGAGACCTTCACCATCCTTTATAGCATAATTTTAGCTTTCTAACGAGCTCTTACTTGGCCAAAAACTCCAACGGTTTGGGAGATATGATTTTTTCAAGTTAAGGAAATAATTCTGTCCTTGAGCCAACTTGTGCTAGCCTACTCATGTCGGCCTCTCACCAAGTGACGTGTCTCTTCACCTTAAACGCAAAATGTGTATAAATATGAGGATAGAAACTTCATTTTTCCATCATTTTTCAGTGAATATTTCAGAGAGAAGCCACAGAAGAAGACAAAACAATAAGGAAGTCGAGAAGAATATATTTGGGTTGTTTTTTTCTATCATTCAAGCTAATTATATTTCTGTTTGGGAAAGGTGATTTCTGTGACTTAGATCTGTGGACAACATTGTTGTGGGAGCACTCTGTGGCAAACAAAACTCAGTTTTTGGACCTGTTAGGTTCCCAGAATTCCGACCTTACCACAGACCAATTACAGAGGCTTGGATAGCTAGCATTTTTGAAGCTCATATTGTTGTTCATCTATGGCTCAGACCTGCTATAGCATTAAGGCTGGTAGGCAGTGATCCTTGTAAGGAGCTCAAACCTGTGTTGCAGGATTGTATGGGTGAAAGTATGAAGAAACATTGAAGAAGAATTATCTAAGAAAAAACCTGGTGAAGTCCTTATTGAAGACATTATAAACCTTTTGTATATACCTTTGAAATATTGATTGAAGGCCATTGAATCATCTCAAAGCATAGTTGAAGATCCCTTGGAGTTTGGTGAGAAAATATATTAAAGAAGTTTTCTTGAAGAAGCCTTAAAGCATTCTAAAGTATTGAACAATGAACTTGGAAGCATGTACAAGTGAAGAATATTTTGACAGTGAATCTGAAGCATAATAATTTCCTTCCATCAAGTTAGAATTGCCTGAGGGTGATAATGTACAAGCTTGTGTTTGCTAAAGCGTTTGTGCATCCTTGAAAAGCACTATTGGAGACCAAAGAGTGTTAGATTTTGAAGAACCTTGTTGAAGCACTCTTGTTGAACCAATATTAAATAACTCTTGAAGTGTTGAAGACTTGTTTGAAGAGAATTTTGAAGACCTTTTGTAGCAACTTGGAAATTTCTTGGGGCAGCTTATTGAAGACCTTCTTGAAGCATAGTTTGAATAGTTGTTGAATAAACTTTACTATTGAAGAATATATCGAAGCTATTGAAGACACCTTGAAGGATACTTGAAGATATTTGGAGGAATTGTAGAAGCTGCCTTGGAGACATTAGTGGAGAACATGATGCGTTGAAGCCATCATGAAGTGACCTTGGAGATTTTGGTTGGCTATCATGAAGGACAGTGGAGACACCTTCATGTGAAATGATCAAGATTGTCATTGATGAAATGACGTGATGTGTAGACTATAGTGAAGAGTAAGCTGAAGATTGTTAGGGCTCGTTTAAGAAGACATTGGGAGCCGTGAAGTATAACCAAATATATCTTGACGAAATGAAGTAGGAGGTTGGAGCCTCCTAGAGACAAGGCCAATGCCTTGGAAGATAGGGTTGGAGCCCTAAAGGAGTTTAGTCCTCAAGAAACCAGGTTGGAGCTTGTACCAGAGATAGGGTTGGAACCCTAGAGGTTGGTGCCTCAAATTGACAAGGTTGGAGCCTTGGAAAGACCAAGTCGGTGCTTAGCACAATACAGGTTGGAGCCTGGAAGATTGGAGTCTTCATCTAGGGTTGGAGCCCTATATCATTATTGTACTTTACTTATTGTAAAGAAGAAATTATTAAAAGTATGCATTCCATCATAGTTCATTTTATGTTCTAAATATAAGTGATATAACTGGTAAAATTAACAATTGAAAAGAAATATTGATTCACCCCCCTCTCAGTATTTCCAACACATAAATCCAGGAAGGTTGAAGAACTTTATGATTCATGACTTGATGGATTCATGAAGCTATAAGGATATCTCCATTGATGAACAGGTAGTCGATGCATTGATGAAGTTCCTTTCCAAGGGAGAAGGATGATTATTTTTTGAGATGAGCTTAAGATTGTGGATATCTCCTCCTTGATTAAGGGAGTTTATATCTCCTCCCAGGTTGAGAGGGAGTGAGGATGGATGTTGTGTTCTCCATGTGTCATGTAATATGGCCAGGAATAACCATTGTGAGTTTATTGCATGAACACGAGTAGGGAGAATGGTTGATTGGATAAGCATCAGGGGCATACACTCTTGAGTCATGTATTGTGGGTGATTAGGATTAATATCCTAAGTGTTGGCAATATGATGCTGAGTGTTGTCTTTGATGGCAACCCACTTGATGAATATGATGGCAACCTACTTGATGAAGTTGTCCCTGATGGAATATGTCTTGATGAACTTGTTAAATGATGTAAATCTGATGTATATACAATGAGTACAGAAGGTAATGATGGAAGGAATGTCAGTATGTGCTATAACATGATGAAAAGAGTATGTCTCAAGGCATACGCGGTTTTGTCTAGGAGAAGTCACGTATGCACGCGGGAAAGAACGTGCCAAGTCGCATATGGGCAAAAAGTGCTCATAAAGTGCAAAACCAGGGGTAACCACCATGGTATTGACCTATTGTATTGAGTAATGATTCGTCTATGTGACCCCGTCCAGGAATACCATCGGTAGTAATGTAGTTTTGGCTCATGGTATTGAAAAATGGTAAACCTATATAAAGAGAAGAAATTCATTGTGCATATCATGAGTGTGGTGTATGTGTCTGGGATTTAATGAATAATTCACTCTGAAGTATATCTGCATGGTTAAACTCTGCTCTTAATTGATAGACCTGAATCTATGATGCATCTATGAACACAATGAAGGTTCAAGATCTCTAGATCTTGAAATGGTGAATCTCTTGGATGATCTGAAAAGAAGTGATGAAGACCTGCTGCAAATCAGTTGAAGAAGTTGAAGAAATCTGGGTAAGTTCACAGATCTGATCTGTTGTGCAAAGTTATCTTTTGTAGATCCATACGCAGGTTAGTTTCGTGAAAAGCGCGTGTATACGCGGCTCTGTTCAGGGAAAAGCGCGTATGAGCAGTTAGGGTTTATTTGAATAATTTACTGAAGAATACGCGGGATCGTCTTATGAAACACGCGTACATACGCGGGTCTGATATACTAAAAGCGCGTATAGAATCTGAATTAATGGGCTCTCAAAGTTGAATGTGTTTCTGAATGTTTGTTCTGAAGTCTGGGTTAACTCTGATATTCTGGTTACAGTGGGTTCACTGTTCTGTTTGTAGCATTGGGCAAAGTATGTTTGTTGAAGAGTGAAGGGTTGTGTTGGAGCTGTTGGATCCAGTTTGAAAATTGATGAAACGTGGTCTGCAGTGGATCTGAGGGTTGAAGCCTTCAGTCTGAAAGTAGAAGCTTTCTGCCAGCAGAGGCTGGTGCTAAGATCAGGGGAAGTAGCTCCGTTCTAGGTGAGGCTGGTAAACAAAGAGCAGGGGGTTATTGCTCCCTTCCAGGTGAGGCTGGTAAACGAGAGAAGGTTGTAGCCTTCTGCAGGTGGGTGCCTGCGTGCTGGTATAAGTCTGCACCGGTACATGATTGTAAGATGTTTTCTCTATAATAAACTATTGAAGGCTGAGACAACGGCAGCGGTGGTTTTCTCCCGACTTGGGTTTCCACCTAAAAATCATGGTGTTCATGTGTGATGCTTTTGTGTGATGTTTCATTCTGTTATTAATGCACATGTTTACTGCTATATGAACATCTGATGAATTAATAAATGCAAGGATCTAAGTGAAGAACTGATTGTTTATTAATATCTTTGTGCATACGCGAGTTCTGTAAAGGGTATCCGCGTATATACGCGATTCTGTTTCATTAAAGTAGTGTATGGGTTAATAAAGAATGAAAAAGAAAAAAGATCTGAGTAAATCCTAAATACTGATTCACCCCTTCCCCCACCCCCCCCCCCCCCCACCCCCCCCCTCTCAGTATTTTTCCAACACTAAGTTGGATACATGTTACATGGACTTGGTAAAGAATGGTCTAGAGGATTAAATTTTCGTTGGGATTAGGAAATGGTCATGTGAGGTCATACCTTTAGAACACCAAGGTGAGGTATATGCCTTGAGAGGTGGTGGTATCCAAATTAATGCCTCCTAGCATTGTGCTTTGATATAGTGGAGTGATAGAGCATAATTTTCAAGGCCTTGGTAGTTTGACAATGTTGGTTATAATGATTCTATCATCATTGATGCTTATCAATCTGGATCATTGCTTACATTAATATTTCAACTTCAAATTGTCCTGTTGATTCATTATGAATACCTCCCTAGTTAAGAGGGAGTGTTGAAGATGTAACTAGATTCGGTCTTCATAATGTAATGTAAATATATCATTGATATATTTATTATATTCATTATCATTATATTTTTATTTTTGGTCAAAGCCTGTTCTTCATGCTTAGATTCAAAGAGAGTAAAAAAGAGTCAAAAATAATTTATTTTGAGTCAAAGAAAATGTTCTTGAGTTGTGTGCCATTTGGACATTTGTAAGAAAAAAAACATTTGATTTTCATGTTGATTCAATGGTCCACAAAATTTCAAGTCGTCCCTCCTTGGAACAAGTCAGCTTGTCCCTCCAAAGTGGCACCCATTCAACCCTCCTGGACATATGTGTGTGTGTGTAGAAGACAACTTGACCTATATTGGGGACAATTTATACACACAAAAAGAAGCATCTTTTGAACCAAACAAATGAGAATAAAGAGTTGAATTAAAAGGAAATAATAAAAGTAAAAAAAGATGAAAATTATTATTTACTTGACCAAATTTCAGACTTGAAGGCCAATTTTTTTTGTGCTGCTATAGGCCCAAAATTTCTGGATTTGTCCTAATGCAGGCCCAAAATTTCAAAACCGAAATTTCAAGATGTTGACCAGAATTCAAAGTTTGACATGCATTGAATTTGACTCTTGGAAGTGACTTGGAGGAAGGTTGTATTTGAAATTTTGGTAGAATTTTTGGTCATGGTCTTGGTCTTGGATATCTCATTTTGATCTAATTCTATAAGAGAGGGATTTTTGGGTTTTCCCCTTGTGGGATTTTTCCTTGGATTGCAACCTAATTTTGGTGTCTCTTGTCTCTTTATTTTCATGGAATTTTGAACATTTGTATAATTGATTGATGAAGAAGACATAAAAAATAACAAAAGGAAATATAACATTCAAAATTAATTATCAAGTAAGAGGAATCAAGCCCAATATGTACACTACACTTGGTTTCTCAATAGATAGAAGATTTTGTAACCAAACTATATCATCCATAGATGCATCTAAAATCAAAGAAGTGGTGGTGGATCATCTAATATACCATAGCTAAGTTAGCTCAATCATATGTGTGAAGGAGAGGAATGACAAAAATTGTCTATATCTTGAGAGAGTGAGCAAGAAAGCTCAAAAAAATCAACAACATACACCCTTGTGGGAGTGTCCCTAATGTAGTTACCCCTTTGGGGGTAACACAACATTAACCCAAACATTACAAAAAAATACCCTTCAAAAGACCCAATTATTATAACAAGGTGAAGGGAGGTTTTCACCTCAACCTTAGCATCCTCTTATTGGAGAAAAAATTTCCTTATACAAATATTATTCCAACAAATTTGTAGTAATAATTTATAATCATCAAATCAACCCAAGAAAACAAAAAAGACAAAAAACTAGACAATAAATCCCCTTTGACTTCTTCCTCCCAATGGATTTTCAACTAAGCTCAGAGGGGATCACCCACGCAATAAACCGCATCATTCATTAGAAAAATAATTATCTCCTATATTTATATATTTCAAATTAAACCCTAATTCATAAATAATATTTATTTTTAGAAGCCCCTAGAATCCTCTTGGAGTGTAACACGTATTTTTCCTTTTGATTGAATAAAATGAGTTCATTATACAAATTGTAATTTTTATATTTCATGGTATCCTTTTAAATCATGTATTTATTATTCATTGAGGGCCAACAATGCCGCGTAACATCTCGTCTTTCAAATATATTTATTCCAAATACCTAGAAAATATTTCAAAGAAAGTGTTCTCGTACTAAACCCCTTCCAAATAAGAAACATGCCTCCAAATATGTGGAATATACCTCAAATAATGTGCAATGCCCGTAACTTTTTTGAAGCTTTTAAAGCCTTTTTCGCATCAAACATCCCTATTTTTCAAAGGGAATATTCATGATTAAGCTATCACAGTGCTCTCTTGAAGTGGAATGTTCATTTTTAATCACCTTTAACCAAAAAAATACTCAGGATAGGGATTTTTTCCATTATATCTTTCTTGTCATTTGTGCCAAGTGTGTTAGCACACAAGACAAACAAAAGTATTTCATGAAAAAATAAAATTCCAACATTTTCAAGGTGGTTGAATGTGTTGAAGTTGGGAAGGTAACAAATGTTAAACATATTGTTTCCATTTATGTAAAATGGGCAAGAAAGGCATATGCATGGTGTATCTATGTCAGGGGTGAGTCATATGGTTGTTGTAGACTTTAGTATAGAACCATCATAGTAGCAAGACAATTAAAGAAGCTATAAAATATTATAACTATGGTGGTTCTGAGTCCCGGGATTTTAAGGAATTTCTATCTCAGGTGATTAGCTCAAATGCCTCTAGAAGTGGAATAGTTGGATAGTGCTCAGAAAGAGTTTTCCAACAGTATGTTGAAGTTTGGATTTGGCCCTCGGGAGAAAAATTAATGGCCAGTAAAAGTTAGAAGACAAAAATTCAACCTAGTGACTTAGCCATGGGTCCCAGCAGTCCGGTTAGAGTATAGCTAACAATTAAGTACGTGTGGCAGAACAAGGTTGGTCTCTATAAGCTCAGGAGGGATAAGTGTGTGTTCCTCACTTGGACACATAATCCCAGTAGGAAGACCCAAAGAATTACAAAAATGAGCACAAATATGAATATCTGGAATGACTGAAGCACTCAGAGGATATGGTATAGAATGCCTATAGAAGGAACAAGCACAATCAGAGGAAATTCCATGCTGGGGATCCCACTTGAAAACTCATATGTAATATCCAAAATTGGGAATAGACAGTAATATAAAGCATGCAAAGACTAAAACTAAAACAAAAATAAAATAACCATCAAAAACACCATGATAGAGAAAAAACAATCTGAGCCATTTTATTAAATATCTTATGGGAAAAGGTACAAAGAGGTTCTTATAAATATGGCACCTTGTCTTGTACAAGGCAAGTTGAAATGACCTCTCAACCCTGCTCAGAAATCTCTGCTACTCTTCTTCTCTACGTAGCTCCTCCTCTACGTTGTCCTGGCTGAAACTACTGTTGCTAGCTAAAAATGGAATGTGTCTTGTGGATGCTCTGTTGCTAAGAAAAATTTAGGAATTAGACACCAGACTCTCCTCAACAAACCCAGAAAAACCTGTGAAGGGTTTCTGGAAATCCTAACCCTGTACATCCGCCCCTTTGGGCTTGGCACGTTATTTTGATGGGCACTCTAGTTTTCTGGCTGAATTTCTGTAAGAAGCTATTATAAATCTTCCCAAGAACTCTGCTAGGAACCCCCTAACCTCTTCTCAAACTCATAGCTGCAATATGCTCTTCCTTCTTCTCTCCCAAGGCTGCTCCTAACCTGGACTGCGTAATTCTCTTACTACTTATGTGGCCTCTGCACTATCCTGGAGGGACTTCATATGCCTGAATGTGTGTCTTTGGTTCTGATCTCGAAACAGGATGAGACTCATCTCTTAAGAGGGCACTTGAAGTCCCCAAGGATGAGGTTGAGATCTCCTCTTGGAAATCTCTGTGTTAAACAACATAGACAGACTCGACTAAACAACTCAAGCATGCTTTCAGCCTACCAGACAGAAAAATCAGTATATGAATGAATTAGGAATGAGCTCCTCTCATCCTATTTTACCTAGTTAAGTCCCCAACATTCCCTTGGGCCCCACTGGATTGCGCTGCCACCTCTGCCAACCAATCACTATATTGCTGCCTCTCCCACATTGTCACTGTGCTGCCTACGTTGATGCCTCTCCCATGCTGTCAATGGGAAATTGTCTTCTTCATGTGGTTGGCCTCATTGTCCCCAATCCAACTCTAATATTTTTATTTAGGACTTTAAGAGATTGAATTTACTTAATAGTTTATTTGTAGGTCCCCTTACCCACTTTATTCCCAGTTAGCTTTAGAAAAGGAAAAATTTGAAAAAAATTAATATTCCAATTAGCTGACCGCTAATTTTGAATATTACAGCCGTCCTTGCCAAAAATTTTCTTGTCTTCAAGCAACTACAAAGATGGGTGTTGTTGAATCTGCTCCCCCTCTCAAGTTGCATCCTCATCTGGAAGGCTCCTCCACCTAATCAGATACTCTTTGACTACCCTGCACCTCAAATATCTCTCTTGAGTGTCTAAGATGGCCTCCGGCTGTAGCACCAAATGCCCCTCATCATTAGTAGGTGGAAGCTCCATGGTTGTAGTCACCTGCTACCTCAAATATTTCTTCAGGCATGATACATGGAAAATTTTGTGAATTCGGTTTCGTGATGGAAATTCCAGCTCAAATTCTACCTCTCCAACCCACCGAATCACTCTGTATGGCCCATAGAAACTACAGTTTGAGATTTTCATCTCCTTTCTGCTTCAGCGTGGACTACTTGTAAGGCTGAAGATGGAGGTACATCAAGTCATCCACCTCGAATTGCCTCTCCACGTGACCTTTATCTACATACATCTTATGCTGGTTTTGAGCTATGGCTAAGTTATCCTTGAGAGCTCGAAATATGTCTTGGCTCTCTTGGATCCAGTATTTCACCCTGGGATCCTTGCTAGCTCCAAACATCACATCAGAAAAATTCAAAGCATTATAACCATATAAATAATAAAATGGAGATATACCGATCAACATGTGGAATTTTGTGTTGTAGCAGTACTCCCCCAAATGAAGCCAACGTAGCCAAGCCTTATGCTTCCTTGTGACATAGTTCCTCAAGTAGCATTCAGCCACTTGTTCACTATCTCGGTCTGCCCATCTGTCTATAGGTGGTAGCTGGTACTAGGTGTTAACTCTATGCCCACCAAATGAAACAACTCTTGCCAAAATCCTCCCATGAACTGGTTGTCCCTGTCACAGACTATGGTCTTTGGAAGACCATGGAGTCTGAAGATATCCTGGAAAAATATCTCAACCACTTGAGAAGCAGTGTATCGAGATGAAATGGCGAAGAAGTAAGCATACTTTGTCAATCGGTAAACCACCAAGAAAATGCAATCCTTTCCCTACACCATGGGAAATTCAGTGATGAATTCCATGGAGATGCTTTCCATTTCCCCTCCAGGATGGGAAGCGGATGTAAAAAACTTTCCAGATGGTTCAACTCCCCCTTATTCTGTTGGAAAAATATGCACTCCTGGAAATGTCGGAATACGTCCTCCTTGAGGCCCTTCTAAGAGAACCTCTCCTTGATGGCCCTATACGTCTTGGTGAACCCCTGGTGGCCTAAAAGTGCTGAGTCATGGGTTGCATGCAAAATATTCTCCCTTAGCTAAGATTTTATTGTCAAAAAGATCCGATTACGATAATAGATGACTTCATCCATCACCATGTACTGGTCATCTGTTACCTTCCAATCTAGTACCTCACATGCAAACCGTTCTTTGGAGTACTCCACCAAAATTTGGGCCCTCCAATCTGTGTCAATTCTCATCAAGGACAGTGTTGTAGATCTCTGGGACAACACATTTGTTACTGCGTTGTTCTTCCCCTTGACATAGTCGATGTCAAAATCATATGCTTGGATCTTGCTGACCCATTTTTGTTGCCTTTCCTGTGGTTGTTTCTGCTCAAGGAAGAATGTAAGGTTATTGTGGTCGGTCTTCACCCGGAACCTATTCCCCACAAGATACTGCCAGAACTTGGTTGATGCATGCATGATGGCCAGCATCTCTTTGTCATAGATGGGGTGCAACCTCTCATGTGGCAGTAACTTCTGACTCTTGAAATTTATGGGATGCCCCCCCTGCATCAATACTGTGCCTACCCCCTCTCCCAAAGCATCATACTCAAGTACAAACGACTATGTGAAGTCGGGTAGTGCCAATACCAGACAGTTGCTCATCACCTCCTTGAGCCTGTCAAAGGCCCTCTGCATAGTCTCTGTTCAGCTGAAAGCACCCTTTTTAGTGAGGTATGTGAGGGGTGCTACAAGCTATGAAAACCCCTTGATGAACTTTCGGTAGTAGGTGAAAATCCCCACAAACCTTCGGAGTTCCATCACATTCTTCGGTTCTAGCCAATCTCGGATGGCCATGATCTTCTCATTGTGGACTCTCACCCTGTCCACCCCAATGATATGCCCCAAGTAGAGCATCTCTGTTATCCCAGACTCACACTTGGACAACTTGACATAGAAATGATGCTCCTCCAAGACACGTAGTACAGGCTCTATGTGCTACAAATGCTCCTCCCATGTGTGGTTGTAGATGAGAATGTCGTCAAAGAACACCAGCAAAAACTTCCTCAACTGACCACAGAATATGTGGTTCATGCAATCCTTCCATGTAGCTGGAGTGTTGGTTAGCCTAAAGGGAATCACCAACAACTCAAAATTTCCACAGTGGCAGCAGAACACATTCTTGGGGATGTCCTAGTCCCTCACCCTCATCTGGTGGTACTTCGATCTCAGATCGAACTTGGAGAAGAAATATGATCCCCTCAACTCATCCATTAACTCATCGATCATGGGGATAGGGTAATGGTTCTTCATGGTTTTCTTATTCAATGCCCTGTAATCTATGCTAATCCGTAATGTGTGGTCCCTCTTCTTCACCAAAACCACTGAAGAAGAAAATGAACTTGTGTTGGGCCTAATATGCCCTAATTCCAAGATCTCATGTATATCTCTCTCAATATCATCCCTATAGGCGTTGGGGTGTCTTTAGGGAGTGGTGATCATTATTTGGATGCCCTGCTCCAGTTCAATGGTGTGCTCAAACCCCCAATTCGGGGGTTGCTTTGGTGGGATGTCCCCAAAAGCCATAGAGTAACGGTCTAGGAGAGTCTTCACATCTGGGTGTGTAGGCCAACCCGAGAAACCTACCTCTGAAATCCTCAGCTCCACTACCAACTTTAGTTCTCTCTTCCATAAATATGCCTCCATCTAATTCACATAAACTGTCTGTGGATGGTATGTGTGCATGCCCCTGAGCATCATGTGCTTCCCACTCTTCTTTTTCGTCCACTCCATCTCCAATTTCTCCCAATTTGTAGTGACCTTCCCAAGGGTGATAAGCCACTCAACACCCAACACTATGTTGGTGTATGGAATATTGACCAAGAAGAAATGATATGTTAACGTATATGTCCCCATGGTCAATGCTAATGCTGAGACATAATGCATGCACTGCATGATCATGGCCCCTATAACCAACATAGAAAACCCATCAAAGATTTCTATCTGTATGTCCCTCCTATGAACTAGCTTGGAATCAATGAAGTTGTGCATGGCCCCACTGTCCACCAAAAATGAGACATGATGCCCTTGAACTATCTTGGGACCCTCAGCATTAGGTACTTGGGAAATCCCCGTAAGGATGCAAGAACCCCTCCTATAGGTGCAAATGTTGACCCTCCTATTGTTGGGGGAGGTGGTGATGGATGATACTCTCTTGGTGATCTGGTGTTGACATCTCCACCCAACTCCTCATATGCCTCCTCATCTTCTTCACTGTCAAAGAAGACCTTAATTTAGTGTGCCTTCCTCAGGCACATCCGTGACACGGTGCCCATAGCTCGTGACAGGTGAAGCAAAGCTTCCTCTGTCTCAAATATCTTTGGGTATCATCATCCAAAGGCCCTCAAACCTAGTTCCCTCTCAGTGGTGGGGCTCTCACATCCTTCCCCCTTTGTTGGAATGCTAGTCTACTGGGAAAGGGAGCCCTTGTTCTCAGCAAATCCTCCTGCAAATATCCGATTATTCCTATTGCGTCCTGCAGTGTAGTGGGCCGAGTAGACCTCACTAGCCCACGCAAGGGTTCAGCTAGTTCATCAATAAGCATGTATACTCTCTCGGGCATGGAGAAATTTGGAACCATCACTAAAAGCCTCAAAAAATTGGAAATGTAGGTTTCTAGTTTCCCCCTCTGTTTGAGCTTGATTAGCTCAAAAAAATGTTCCTCCACGTCTTTCTGATCAAACCTTTCTACCAACCTTCGAGTGAACTCATCATATGCTGTCACTCCTGAGTGACCCAGCATAGCCATCCCATGGAACCACCAGTCATGGGCTTCTCCCTTAAGATGCAGTGCTGCCACCTTGATGGTCTAAACCTCTGCCTTCTGGTTAAACTGGAAATAAATATCCAGCTTCTCCACCTAAGCTTTGGCTAAACATTTCGACGACCCATCGAAATTAGGCAAGAAAAGTCTGCCCATGGTACGTTGCAGGTCATTGCCCTACATGTACCCTCCTCCTCTGGTTTGGCCTCATGGTTTGTTGTTGTTCTTCAACTGAAAGAGCTTATTGAAAGTGAGGGCATCTATGAACTCTGGCCTATAAGACTGATATTCCACAAATTATTCTCCGTAGTGAGCCACCTCTAGCTCTTGTGGCCCCCCTGATCCTACTCCCGAAGCCGAGAATTTGGGCATGGTAGAGCGTGGTGGAGTGTGTGGCACCACCCGTTGTGCAATGCTAGGCTCAGGTGGGTAATGGGAGGTGTCAGATTGCTAAATTTAGATAACCATGGTATCTTCTATGCTTAATGTATTTTTACTTCAATCTTTCTTATAGGCCCAATTCAATTTAGCAATCACATAAACATGAAAGTAAAATGTTGATAGAACATAATAATAGATAATATCTCTCCAATTTATATCCATCAATGAGGGTGTGTGACACATTTGTAGGGCTTGTGAGCCTACCTTACAAATCTAGCTGACCATGCACATGTGTGGAAAATAAAATGAAAATATATTTTTTTCTCATCCAAACAAGATGATATTTAGATCAATCTTGCACCTCTCTGAAAGATGAATCCAATAAAAATATAATCATCATCATATGAGTAATGCAACATGGAGTTTGGACCTAGTTTCCCAAAATTAACACTCCCTCTCAACAAGGGATAACTCCATCTGTCCAATTTTTCCATCCACTGATCAGTGACGAGCTCCATCATTAGACATATTTGGAGGGGTTAATGGCCACCTTTTTTCCTTCTTAGATCTCTTTTTCTTTCATTTTTATTATTATTTGGTTTTATGATGCTAATATAGGTGATGATTAAGGCTAACATACTCTGAGTGCCTAATATGAGGTTGAGTGAATAAAATCAAGAATTATTAGCATTTTTATAAGGATTTTATCATAAAGACTTGGAGGAGATAGCAAAAAGAAATTATTGGAGGATTGTCCACCCTCCTTAACTCTCAAAGGCAGCCAAAGGATCCCCAAGGATTCTCTCCAGCAATTCGAATTCCAGAGGCATCCAAGCAACTCAAAGAGGAGTGCAATCCATCTTTGTTTACTTGGAGTCAAGTGGACTCAATCACTATTTTCTAGGGAGTTGTTGGTAGCTGTCCTATAGAATAAAATAGAGCAGAGCTAGAGCTAGGAAGAGATAGTTGATTCTAGTCGAAACTTTATTGCAAGCTATTGATATTTTTCTTATTTTACTCAGTGATAAAATTTTCATAAATGTATGAGCCTATTCTTTTATGAAATGATCAGACTGATTTCATTTTACTTATTTAAGTTTTAGAGAGCTAGGCTCGTGGGTTAGGGCCCAATCCATGTGCCTCAGCTTCTCTGCTATTACCATTCTTTCCTTTCTGCCATTTAGCTAGTTTTCTTTCTGTCATTCAATTAGTTCTGCTTTTGATAGATTCATTGCTGCTTAGTCCTTTCTTTATGTGTCTTTTTGTAGTTTTTCATTTACTTATGAGAGTAATAGAATAGAGGAAAACAAAAAAGATGTGGATCAATACCCCCTTCTCATCTCTGCCAATAGGGCTCGAGGAGGGAGAACCTTCCCACAAACCCAAAAATTGATTTCTGTTCACTATTTCTGAGATTAAAATTAGAATTGAATTACCATTTTCAACCTTCCTTTTTGTATTGCATTTTCACACATTTGCCTATTTTTTGTGCATAGACCAGGAGAGTTGTTTGCAGGAATTAGTGATAAAGCCCCAGAGCAGCTCAGTGGCGCCTTCCCACTTCATTTTACATCTTTGTCTTCACGGCCTGAACATTGTTTTTACAGCTCCATTTCCCTCCTTTTCCTCTTATTTGTGAATGCTGCACACACCTTTTTTTCTCAAAACACCTAAACCCTTTAGCCCACCTCATTCCTTTGTTTTTTTATCATTCACGATTGTCGTACCCCTTCCTAATGCAAAACTCTTGAAAACCATTGGAATTTGACCTTCCGCCCTTGCTCCGCAAAGTTCCCACTACCATACATCGCAAATCGCAGTGTTTAGTTTCTTCCTTTAAGACTTACCACTTCTTTTCTCTGATTGCGATATTGCGATATCGAATATCACACGTCACAAATTTTTCCCTTTTCTTTTAAGACTTATCGCTCTTATCTACCAATTGTGATATTGCAATCGTGCTCCGCCATTGGTCCCACTGCCACGTCACCCAGTGCATTTCACACTTTGCAAATTTTCCTTAACAACACTTTCGCTATCCCTCCAACTTTGCGATATTTTGATTGTGATTTCGCACTTCGCACTTCACACTTCACAACTTTTACCACATCGAAAATCACTCATCGCAACTTTTTCCATTTTCTTTTAAGACTTACCGCTCTTATCTTCCGATTGCGATATTGGGAGCGTGCTCCGCCACCGGTCCCACCGCCACGTCACCCATCGTAAATCGTATTTCGCAACCTTTTCCCTTTTATTTTAAGACCTACCACTCTTTTTTCCGATTGTGATATTGTGATATCACATATCGCAGATCGCAACCTTTGCCCTTTTCGCATTTCACAGTTCTTTCCCACCGCATTTCACATGTCGCAGCTTTTAGCCCGTCGCACTTCGCACTTCACAACTTTTGCTCCATCACATCTCCACCACCGCACTTTTCAAATTATTCCACTTCGAAGAATTTTTGCGCTATAATAAATTTTTAATCAGGTTTAAACCCCCGCTTTCCACTTCTAAGCCTTGTTTCATGTGTTAAGCCCTTCATTAGCCTCTCTAGCCCTTTTTTTCCTCCAAGCTACAAATCAACACTTTTTCAATCAAAATTAAGTCATGGATAGCTTAGCTGCATGGATATAAGCATGGTAGATAGAGCATAAGATAAGTAGGGTGTGTTTAGCCGATTGGCTAAGTTTAGTGTGGTTTAAACTAGTTTCCTTTCAACAATTTAGTTTAGTTTCCTTCCTGACATTTCTTTTCAACAATTTAATTTAGTTTATTTCTTTAATTTCCTTTCTTCACATTAAATTAGTTTCATTTCCATCATTTCATTTCTACAAATTAAGTTATTTTCCTTTCTGTCATTTCTTTCCAACAATTTAATTTTCAGTTTTTATCATAGTTTAAGAAATAGCACCCTTTTTTAAAGCAGAAGAGGATGACATGAAAAAAATGCATCTATTGTGTATTTAGAATTCACACATCCAAGTTTGTATGAACCCCAGGTTGATAAAGTAAAGTAGGGCAGCCCCTGGGAGTTGCAGCACTTTTGGTGCAATACCAGGGCTCACCACTTTTTGGCATCGTTTCTGAGGAGATGTCTAGTAGATGATTTAATTTTTTTTTAGCATTCTTTTATGCTTTCCTTTCTTTTCATATCATTTTTGAATTATTGAAAAATAAAAAATATCTGATTTTCATGCCTTGTAGGAGTAGGAATACTCAAAGAAAAATCTTACCTAAAACCCCCACATCACCTCCTGTCCACCCTTCAATCTTCTTCAGTGGAAGTGAGATTGAGCCCCCTATAGGAGAGCCTTCTGAATACTTTTAGGATCCTATTGGGGAAGAATAAGAAGACCTTGTTTCCACTGAGGGACCTACTTCACCTATCTTAACCATGGTTGAGATCTAGAGAGCCTTTCCCATAAGAGAGGCAGATGGGGAAACTAAGATGAAAAACATTATCCCCTCAGATCTCCCACACTTTCATGGACTTACCTCTAATAATCCTAACATATTCATGTTTGAATTTGTTGTTTTTTGTAGGACTTATGACTACACCTCTAATGATCAGAAGTTGAAGCTATTCCCATCTGCCCTTAGGGATGCAACCTTGCGCTAGTTCATGGGTCTGCCTAGGGATAGCATCACTACTTGGGCACAAATGGAAGATACCTTTAGTAGAAAATACAGAGACTACTGTAGGTCCAAGGAAACTAAGGATGAAATATTTAGGATGACTCTAGGACCTGATGAATCCCTAGAGGACTTTGAAGAGAGGTTTCAATTAAACTATAAGAGATCCAACTATACTCTTGATCCTGCATCACTTAAAATTTTACTTATTTGAGGGATCAATGAAGAGATGATAAAAACCTTGAAGATTCTATTAGGAGGAGATATCTACCAACAACCCTATGAAACAATCAAAATTGTCTTTCGGAACCATTCTAGGGAATTTAGGAAGAAGGGCAGTGCTAGCCAAAGTACATCTAATACCCCTTCCTCTTCCACCGTCATAAAACATGAGATTAGAAACATGCTAGAGGACTTCAAGAGTGACATGATGCACACCTTTTCTTTGAAAATGGACACAATGCCGGTCAAAAGGAAGAAAGAGGAAGTAGAGAGAGCCCTAGCCATATTTTGTCCTAGATGTACCAGGAAGCACCGAAGAAATGAATGTCCATTGAATGTCATAGAGGTTTTCTTAGTCTGTGAGGAGAATCATGCCACACAAAATTGTCCCTCCTTACCTGGAATTAAATTTGTATATCAAGGTGGGGAATCAATGCCAGATCAACTCTGTTTCATCAACCAGAGAAGGCCTCAAGGCCCTCGATCGTATCAACAAGGTATGCAAGGTGCACCTTACTTTTAATATCACAAAAATCAGAGTGCACCCATGCAACCTTGGTATACCCCCACTCCTCCATCCTGGTCTACACCTCCTACTTGACCTTACAACCCTTCATATCATCCTCATCCAGTATACCAACCATTTCAGTAGTATGTTCCACAACAACCTCAGTGGAACAATCCATCCCAAGGGTGGAGGCCTCAACGAAATCAACAACCCGCTCATAATTCCTCCACCCCAACCTCAACCTCATCTTACTCATGTTGCTCCAAATAGGCTACCTATACTTGCACAACCTAATCCAAACCCGAACAATAGACAAAAACAATATGCTCCCAGTGGAGAAACTTCTTATCCAGCTTATGTTGTGGAGATACAGGAGCTTAATCTCAGGTCAGGAAGAGTACTCCCAAATAACCATTATCCATCTCCACCTGTAGAGGTTGAGGAGAAAAAGGAAGAAGGTAACACTCAGATCCAACAACCTCCTTTTCCTGAGTGCTTGATCCACCCTAGTCAGTACACCCCAGAGGAGATTGAACTCCTGGAAAATTGGAAAATTTTTGTGTAAAAATACCACTTCTCTAGGCCATTAAGGATGTCCCTATCTACGATAGGCTCATCAAATAAAAGTGCTTCAAGAAACTTGTGAGAAGGAAGAGAGATACCCCCACCATCAATGTGGTAGGACAACTGTATGACCTAATGTTGGGGAGGGTGATATGTCCAAAGTACCTGGACCTTGGTATTCCAGTTGTTGATGTGCATATAGATGGTGTCATATTCCCCAACACTTTGATTGATCCAGGGGCTGCCATAAATATCATGACCAAGGAAACTATGTTGAAACTTAATCTCTAAGGGACTTTGAGGAAAACCACAACGAACTTTCTGATCGGTCCATAGTAACTCCGGAAGGAACTGTTGAGGATTTTATGGTTTCCATTGACTCTTAGGTGTATCCTACATATTTCCTGGTCCTGCAACCAAAAATAAAGTTTAATGGTTATCCCCTCATCTTAGGGAGACCTTGGTTAGCCACTGCAGATGCTTATATTATTTGTCGGGCCAGAAACATGACTATAAAAAATGGGCGTGTGTCTAAACAACTAGTGTTATATCCTCTAGCCAGCCTTCCATTAATCATGATCTTCCTATATGATTGGAGGATGAAGAAGATGAGTTTTATAACACTACCCCTATGTGTACCATAGATGCTATTCTTATAGGGGGGCAGCTTGATGAGGATGAACTCATCGATCATGCCATTCAAAACCAGTCCTCCACTAACATTCCTCTCGAAACCTCAGTCAAAGTTTCTGAAATCCAACCTTGGATGGAAGTGAACTCGGTTGATTCAACCTCTAAATCCACCAAAGCTATTGATTTTGGCCCGTACAAATCTATGAAAATCAACCCAAACCTCTTGAATGAAGAAGAGAAGTAGTTATGCCAGCTTTTGAAAGATAATCTTGAATCAGTTGCTTGGGATTACAAGGACATGAAAGGGGTGCATCCTTCAGTGTGAAAACATAATATCTACATCAAATAAGGATGAAAGCTAGTGAGACAACCCCAAAGAAGGATGATCCAGACTCTGAAGGACATAGTCAAAGAAGAGTTGCATAAAATATTGGATGCGGGGCTCATATATCCTATATCTGACAGTGAGTGGGTATCTCCTCTTCTCCTAGTTCCAAAGAAGAATGGGAAGTGGTGAATTTGTGTTGATTATTGATAACTTAACAAAGCCACCAAAAGACCATTTCCCTTTGCCATTTATAGACCAAGTCCTGGATGGACTTGCGGGGAAGAAGTTATTTGCCTTCTTAGATGGGTTCAGTGGGTACAGTCATATTAAAATCATCCCTGAAGACCAGGATAAGACTAATTTCACCTGCCCTTGGGGTACCTTCACTTATAGAGTCCTACCCTTTGGTTTGTGCAATTTCCCAACTACCTTCCAAAGATTTTTCATGAGCATATTTTTGGAGTTAGTCCATGACTCTATCAAAATCTACATGGATGATTTCACACCATATGGGGATGACTTCGAGGAAGCTCTCTCCAATTTGGGTAAAGTACTAAGAAGGCGCATTGAGATGCATCTCTCCTTGAACCTAGAAAAGTGTGAATTCCTGAAGAAAGCAGGGGTTGTGTTAGGACACTCCATATCCCAAGTAGGAATACAGGTAGACCCGAACAAAATCACTATCATCAAAAGCAGAAAGATGTCAAGAGTTTCTTAGGCTTTGTTGGTTACTATAGAAGATTCATCAAAGATTTCAGCAATATGGCTTCACCATTATTTGGGATATTGGTGAAGGATTCTGAGTTTATTTGGTCTGGTCCTTTTCAAGAGGCTTTCGAGCTTATTAAGGGAAAGTTGACTACTGACCCCATCCTCCAAGGTCCAAATTGGACTCTGCCTTTCCACATCCACACTGATGCATCCGAAAAAGTTGTAGGGGGAAAAATTAGAACATTTAGAGGAAAAAATCCCTTATGCCATTTATTTCATCAGTAAGAACTTGTCCAAGGCTGAGCTAAATTATATTATTACTAAAAAGGAGATGTAGCCATTGTCCATGCCTTGAACAAATTTCAGCATTATGTAACTAGATATCTTACCTTTGTTCACACTGACCATGCATCCATAAAGTATTTAATGAAAAAACCAGATGTTAATGCTAGGATAATTAGATGGTTGTTACTTTTGCAACAATTTTATTTTACTATTGTTGATAAACCTGGAAAGGATAATGTTGTTGTGTATTTTTTGTCTAGGCTATCTCTCCCTGCAGGTGAAAAGGAGTGGTGGATGACCAGCTTCCAGATGAGCAACTCTTTTCTATACTAGTACTCTCACCATTTTTTGTTGATATAGCCAACTACTTGGTCATTGGGAGACTCCCTCCTAATATTTCATTCAGGGAAAAGACCATAATCATCAGAAAAAGCACCCCTTTCACATGGATTGGGGGAAACCTTTTCATGCTAGGCCCTGATCAAATCCTAAGGAGATGTGTGAGGGAGGAATAATTTTTTTATATCCTCTCTGCATGTCATGACAACCCATGTGGAGTCCACTTTGCTGCAAAGAGAACTTCTTACAAAGCTTTGAGGAATGCTACTATTGGCATACCCTTCACCAAGATTCCAGAAGATACACTATTAGGTGTGACCAGTGCCAAAGGATGGGGAAACCCACGCAAAGGGATGAGATGCCTTTGAACCCTCAGGTGGCTCTCAAGCCATTTGAAAAGTGGGGCATGGACTTTGTTGAACCTATCGATCCACGATCAAAACAAAAGAAGTATATCGTAGTCTGCACTAATTACCTAACAAAGTGGGCTGAAACAAAAGAAGTGAAGGTATCAACCGAGGAAAAAGTAGCATAATTTCTGAGGGAGAATGTGTTTTACAAGTTTGGGTACCCCAGAGAAATAGTCACTGATCAGGGAGCACAATTCACTACTCACCTCATTGAGAATCTTTTGAGGAAGCACACGATTAAGCATAGAACTTCTACAGCCTATCACCCTCAGGTGAATGGCCATAGAAGTAACTAATAGAGCTTTAGAGAGCATCCTCACCAAGGTTGTGAGCAACAACAGAAAATATTGGGCAAACAGATTGGTAGAAGCTACTTGGGCCTACAACACTACTTGGAAGACAACAACATGATTCACTCCCTATGAGCTAATCTATGGTTATAAGGCTCTCTTTCAGTTGAGTTTTAATTCAATACTTTAATAATGGAAATTGAATTAAATCTAGATCTATCAAATGCCCAAAAATAGAGGTTGCTGCAACTAAATGGATTGGATGAGTTCATAATTCAAGCACTTCTTCATACAGATGTATTTCAACTGCAAAGGAAGGTCTGACATGACAAGAAAATCAAAGAAAAGACCTTCCAAGAAGGAGATTGGGCGTTGTTGTATGATTCAAGGTTTAAATATTTCAAAGGAAAGATGATGACAAGATGGTTGGGACCTTACATAGTGGAAAAATGTTTTGACAATGGCGCAGTTCAAATCAGAGCCATAGATGAGGAAGGAATCCTCTTGCTTGTCAATGGTCAAAGACTTAAAATTTACAAGAAGCCTTTGTCAAAGGTAGAGTTCATAAATTCAATAAGAAGAGAGTTGTATGTGATGGGAAACTCCATATTTTCCCACACCTTGTGAAAAAAAGAAGAGAAAAAAGAGTAAATGTCCATGGGTGAAAACCTCTCTAAGGCACCCAAGGCAAGCTTGTTGGTTGAAAACCTTGATGGAGGAAGCTCACTTGCTAAAAAAAAAAGAGGGAAAAAAATAAAAGAGAATAAAGATCCATGGGTGAAAACCTCTTTGAGGTGCCCAAGGCAAGTTTGTGGATTGAAAACCTCCATGGAGGCAACCCACTTTCTTTAAAAAACAAAAAAAACAAAAAATACATATTCATCTCTATGTTTTATGTGTTTGTTGTTTTGCAGGTTATTAATGGTTTCTAGAAACAAAAGGAAGCATTCATCTTCTTTTCCCTTCTTCTATTTTACCATCCATCCCATCATTCACTCCATTCATTTTCATAACTTCTTCCATCACCTCCATATACCATATTCCTCCATTCCTTAGCACAATGTAGCAAAAGGAAGCAAGCCACAAAGTGTTACAAACATCAGTAATTTCCTTCAAAAACAAAGTTGTTCGTGGACTGTAAAGAAAAACAAGAAATAAAGTTGCATACAGACTCCAAGAGAGTGATAATGCCACCAAAGGCATATTGAGCACCCCAAACAACATCTACAGAGGAAAGAAACAACCAGAAATCACTACCATCTCACTCAGGAATCTGTGCATTCAACAAGATGCTCACTCAGGAAGCTTCTCATTCAGCAAGTTGCTCACTCAGGAAAAAAAAAGGAAGAAAACAACATATAAGAGGCTTGTCTCCAAATTCCAGTTCCTGCAAATGCCTAGACAACAACAGGTAAAATCAGGTATAGATTCTCACCCCTTGCTATGCATCCATAATAGCCAGAAATAAGTAAATATTAAAACTTAGAGTTTAAGGGCCAGAAAGGTGGCCATCTAGCTTGGCCACAGTCATGAAGTATGACTAGGAAGAACTGCAAAGCCACGCCACTTGGGCATGCACAAGAAAAAATAAAATCAAATGGAGTAGAGGAGAATGGGGGTAGGAAACATGCAATCCAACATGAATTAATAGGGAGAAGGAAACATCGGTCTCTAACGAAAACTGGAGTTGAGGCTGAGTCACATAAGCGCTCTAAAATAAGTTGCAAAATCTAAAAAAAAGAGATCCCGTCTCATCCAAACCAGTGAGTTGAGATTTTTTGAGGGAAAGAGACCAAAGGGAGTCCGCAACACAACAACACCGAGAGTGGGCTGTGTATTTGAATAGCGTGCATCAGCAATAGCAGTAGAACAACATCACCAGAAGAAGAACCAGAAGAGGAACAAGAAGAACCATATGAAGGAGAGGAAGAGACAAAGGGACAAGGAAAAATGGAAGATATGGCAATAGACGTCATAGAGGTGCAGAAAGTGAGCAAGAAGCAGACTCACAACACAACACCACATCCCCTTAAGACAAAGAGGTAGTTTCCACTTTATCTCCTCTGAGCGCAAAGAGAAAAAGGTAGACCTTTATGTATTTCAGAGTTGACAAAATTCATAGGATGAGTCAGAGAGAGCCAAAAAATCCTCTCACGAGCCCGATTATCATTAAAGAATCACCAAGGGAGGAGGAAATAATCGAAGAAAAATTTCTGAAGGGGCCACTGCAGAAGGCACAAGTAGAGAATATAGCACTGAAGGAGAAATTGCAGCAAAAAGGGCAGAAAGTAGCCACCATGGTAGACTTATGAATAGAATCCCTTCATCATATATTCCCTTTGACTCATATGTTGTGTACCTCAAGGAGAAATGGCTCTTATTTCAAATAAAAACTCTAGCCTCCCATGGATCCCTACCTTTCCAATATTGTAGGTAATTCATGGATTTCTACAATCAAGCTAACATGGTTAATCAGGAAAATATGGAAGAGTTTTATGTGCATAACCTTTTGCTGACAAATCTGGATACTTATGACCCCAATCCTACAATGGCGGATATGAAGTTGATGGCTTTAGCATCATGGATGATGAATGAGGACACTAGAGCAAAAGAGATATGGACTGTCATGAGAAGAAGAAATAGATAACCCTTACATATCATACCGAAATTGTTCAGCCCAAGAGGAGTCATCCTTAATCGTTGAGAGATTGAAAGGGACCCTGCACTAGTTGAAAGCTACCTTCAAACTCAAACACAGGTAATAGGCCACTTTGGTGATGTTTCTAGGAAGATATAAGATGAGTGCATTATGGCCAGCCAAAGGAGATGGAACAAACTCCCTCACAGCCTCAAGAATA
Organism: Pinus albicaulis; assembly: GCA_034641835.2. Lineage (NCBI taxonomy): Eukaryota > Viridiplantae > Streptophyta > Pinopsida > Pinales > Pinaceae > Pinus > Pinus albicaulis. The sequence continues at coordinate 96,570,044 of CM076570.1, read as the reverse complement.
GGGAGTACCATACTCCAGAAAGACTAAGGGGTGGATTGGAAAGGGCACCATTATACAAGAGGACCATGCAAGCCAAAAATATCCAATGGTTGGGACTAAAGCTCAACCCACCTTTGCTGCTGAGGTTGAATGATGAAAAGGACACATATGCACAAGATAGAGAATGGGAGAATGCAGAAAAGAATAATGGTTTTTACCCCCTTGGGGAAAATCCCACACTTCTTCCTCAGGAAATTAGGGGGGTTGTCAAACCCTTAAAGGAAATGCAGGAGGAGGATTAGTTTCTCAGAGGATGAGAAACCATTCAGTAGGGGGTGATGATGAGCTCCATCATTAGACATATTTGGAGGGGTTAATGGCCACCTTTTTTCCTTCTTAGATCTTTTTTTCTTGAATTTTTATTATTATTTGGTTTTATGATGCTAGTATAGCTGGTGATTAAGGCTAACATACTCTGAGTGCCTAATATGAGGTTGAGTGTAGAAAATTAGGAATTATTAGAATTTTTATAAGGATTTTATCATAAATTCTTGGAGGAAACAAAAAGGAGAAATTATTGGAGGATTGTCCACCCTCCTTAACTCTCAAAGGCAGCCAAAGGATCCCCAAGGATTCTCTCCAGTAATTCAAATTCCAGAGGCAGCCAAGCAACTCAAAGAGAAGTGCACTCAATCTTTGTTTACCTAGAGTCAAGTGGACTCAATCACTATTTTTAGGGAGTTATTGGTAGCTGCCCTGTAGAAAAAATAGAGAAGCGCTAGAGCTAGGAAGAGTTAGTCGATTCCAGTCGGAACTTTGTTGCAAGATATTGAGCTTTTTATTATTTTACTCAGTGATCAAAATTTCAAAAGGCTTTTCTTTTATGAAATGAGAAGACTAATTTCATTTTACTGATTTAAGTTTCAGAGAGCTAGGCTCGTGGGTTAGGGTCCAATCCATGTGCCTCATCTTCTCTGATGTTGCCATTCTTTCCTTCTTGGCATTTAGCTAGTTTTCTTTCTGTCATTCAATGACTTTTTCTTCTAATAGTTTCATTGATGCTTAGTCTTTGTTTTCAGTGTGTTGTTGTAGTTTTTAATTTGATTATGAGAGTAATAGAATAGAGGAAAACCAAAACGCTGTGGATCAAGACCCCCTTCTCATCTTTTTCAATAGGGCTCAAGGAGGGAGAACCTTCCCACAGACCCAAAAACTAATTTCTGTTCACTATTTCTAAGATTAAAAGTAGAATTGCATTACCATTTTCAGCCTTCCTTTTTGTATTTCATTTTCACTCATTTGCATGTTTTTCGTGCATGGACCAGCAGAGTTGTTTGCAAGAATTAGTGATAAAGCCCCAGATCATCTTTGTGGCACCTTCCTGCTTCATTTTCCATCTCTGTTTTCATGGCTTGAACACTGTTTTTACTCCTCCATTTCCCTCCTTTTCCTCTTATTTGCGAATGCTGCACCCACCTTTTTTTCTCAAAACACTTGAACCCTTCAGCCCTCCTAATTCCTTTGTTTTTTTATCATTCACAATTGCCTTACCCCTTCTTAACGCAAAATGCTTGAAAACCATTGGAATTCGACCTTCCACCCTTGCTCCTCAAACTTCTCACTACCATACATTACAAATCGCAGTGTTTAGTTTCTTCCTTTAAGACTTACCACTCCTTTTCGCCAATTGCGATATTGTGATATCGCATATCGAACATCGCAAATTTTTCCCTTTTCTTTTAAGACTTACCACCCCTATCTGCCGATTGTGCTATTGCAATCGCACTCTACCACCGGTCCCACTACCACGTCACCCAGCGCATTTCGCACTTCGCAAATTTTCCTGAACAACACTTCTGCTATCCCTCCAAATTTGTGATATTGTGATTCTGATATTGCACTTCACACTTCACAACTTTTACCACATCGCAAATATCTTATCGCAAATTTTTCCCTTTTATTTTAACACTTACCGCTCCTATTTTCTGATTACGGTATTGCGATCGTGCTCCGCCACCTGTCCCACTAGCACGTCACCCGTCACAAATCGCATTTCACAACCTTTTCCCTTTTCTTCTAAGACCTACCACTCTTTTTTCTGATTGTGATATTGTGATATCGTATATCACAGATCCCAACCATTTCCCTTTTCACATTTCGCATTTCGCGATTCTTTCCCATCACATTTTGCACGTCGCAGATTTTAGCCTGTTGCACTTCGCACTTTGAAAATTTTTCTCCATCGCATCTCCGCCATCACACTTTTCAAATTATTCCACTCCAAAGCATTTTTGCGCTATAATAAAGTTTTAATTAGTTTTAAACCCTCGCTTTCTCCTTCTAAGCCTTGTTTTATGTGTTAAGCCCTCCATTAGCCTCTTTAGCTCTTTTTTTCCTCCAAGCTACAAATCAACACTTTTTAAATCAAAATTAAGTCATGGATAGCTTAGCTGCATGGATAAAATCATGGTAGATAGAGCATAAGATAATTAGGGTGAGTTTAGCCGATTAGCCAAGTTTAGTGTGGTTAAACTAGTTTCATTTCAACAATTTAGTTTATTTTCCTTCCTTCCATTTCTTTTCAGTAATTTAATTTAGTTTCTTTCTGTCATTTCCTTTATGCACATTAAATTAGTTTCCTTTGTGTCATTTCCTTTCTGAAAATTAAGTTAGATTCCTTTCTGTCATTTCCTTCCAGCAATTTACTTTTCAGTTTTTATAATAGTTTAAGAAATAACACCCTTTTGTAAAGTAAAATAGGATGACATGAACAAAATGCATTTGTTTTGTATATAGAACAATCACCTCCAAGTTTTTATGAACCCCAGGTTGATAAATTAATGTAGGGCATCCCCTGGGAGTTGCATCACTCTTGATGCAATACCAGGGCTCACCAATCAGTACCATCGTGTACTATCATCATCATCATCATGCGTTCCTACATCATCTTGTTGTAAAATGCTTTGCTAGCTCAAGGGAAAACAAACGAGAGTGAGTCACAAAGACATCAAACTTCGCTGACCTGAAGTAATCCTAGAGGGTAAAACCTCAATAGACTCAAAATAGTCACATACTAACTCGAAGTTAGTTTACTGACCCAAAGTCGGTTTAGAAGTAAGAACCTCAATAGACTTGATCTGAGATCAAGGTGTTGGACAAAACCCATCCTAGACATAAAGAGTACAAAAACCTCTGATGCATCCATCAACCTTGTTATGGTCTCTATCCACATTTCCCACTTCATTGGCCAAATGAGAGGTACTTCCCATGAGTCTGAAACTCCATGGCTGGGATGCATGCGAGGCATAGATAAAAGAGAAGGTGAACCAACTCAACATCATAATGGTGGTGCAGAAGAACAACAAGGTTCGACAAGCCTAGCCCCATGTGTGCTTATAGCTCTAAGAATTTATCCACAAGTCCCCTAGAGCTCTTAGAGTTCATTTCCCAACTCAAGCAGGACCCTCACAATAGGGTCTTTCCACGATTCTGAGCTTCTCATGGAAGGTTAGGAACTTGAACTTCCCCAGGGGCTTCGTGAGAATATTTGTGACCTTCTCATCAGTTCCTATGTGATTGTGCCTTATGGCACCTCGCTGTACCATGTCCCGGACAAAGTGGTACCTAATATCAATATGCTTGGATCGATCATGGAACACGAGATTCTCAGAAATATGAATCCCACTCTGGTTATCACAAATGATAATGGTGGCATCTAGCACATGTCCAAACAACTCACTGAAGATATTTATTAACCAAACATCTTCACAACAGACCATACTCGTTGCAATGTATTCGGCCTCAGCGATGCTAAAAGCCACTGACTTCTTAATCCTGCTCATCCAAAATATCGAAGAAAATCCCAAGGTGAAGCAACATCCATATGTGCTCTTGCGATCCACCACAATGCTAGACCAATCGACATCAGTATATCCATGGAGTCTCAAACTCCTGGAAGTGTATCTCAACCCATGGTTGATTGTTCCCGAAGATATCTCAATAGATTCTTGGCACCAATCTAGTGAATGTGATGAGGATCAACCATATGTTGACTCAAAGTGTTCACTACAAAACGTACGTCTGGACGGGAGTTCACTAAGATCATCAAGGCCCCTACAAGTTGTTGATACTCAGTGGGATTTCCTAGTTCGGGCCCAACAACGCTTCCATACCACTTCTTAAATTTGAGTTCCATCTGTGTCGACATGGACTTACAGTCTGTTGAAGCATCGAAAATCGTTGCTACAACATTGGGCGATAGCCACCTAGTTCGGATCTTAATACAACTCCTTTTCCATTTATGATAGTGGCTACGACTAGTTTAACTAGGTCCAATTACCTTTTCCCTATCACTATTGGTTTATGATATATCTTTAACTACCAATAGACAGGGATATCAGATCGATTCTTCTTGCTGATCAGGCAAGAGAATGACCCTTAAGCTGATTTGGGTTCAACCAAACCACAACTAAGATTTTGTCTCTTTGAGAAGAGGTCTTAAAAGAATGTAGAAATTAATCTAAATGCAAACTTATTCTATAATGCAAGCAAAAGAAACTAATCTAAATCCTATCTCAATTAGGTAGATGAAAATCTAACCGAACTAAGAGCAAGATAATTAAATAATGAGGATTAAAATATGTCTGGCTTTTAATTCATTTCAAACCAACGAAAAAATTCAATTAGCTCACATTTGTGAATACCAAAACAAATTCTATTGAGACTATTTGACTGAAATCATAAATCAACAACACTCTGGAAGAAATTCACGAAAATGATATTGATTGACAAATCAGTCAAGCCAATAATTAAACAATAATATGTGGAAGAAATTCACAACACATTACTATTTGATAAATCAGTTTTATAAGACAGATTGCTAAGTAATGGTTACTCAGAAATCACAGTGTAATTCATAAGAGCAGAGATACATAAGAATTTGAGACAAATTATCCATATCAACAGAAATGCCAAAACATGAATAAAATGAAACAACAATTTTATTAACATAAAAATGAAACTGGTATTTGATATATAAATGCTAAAAATACCAGCTAATTGAATCTGTTTCTCTGATCCTGGTCTCTAACAGTACTTTACATTACTTGAATTTCTGCTTTCAGGACTAGAGCTGTAAAAATGCAAACTCTGCCCATTATGCATAATTCAAGACATAAAGAAAAACCCTCACTAATGTTCAGATCTGAAATTTTCTCTCCTCCCCATCTACAGCTCTAAATTCCTATTAAAAAAATGCTTTTAGAAGTCTGGAGTTGCAGAGGAGAGCCGCCATTTTACATTTTGAAATTTGCAATTTATAATTCTTCCAAAAGTATTTTTAGAAGAGAGTTTGTTGAAGAAAAATCTGCCCGATCCAATTTTAATTGCTCAAAAATTTCAATCTTTAATTGTTGGAGTCTTCTCATTGATTGAAATCTTTTTCCTCAATATCCCTTCTATTGTTTTTTTCTGCAAAAAGAAATTAAAATGAATTAAGATGCAATAGTAAAATCCAAATATTATTTCTAGCATTAAAATAAATCCAATCAAATTCTATTTAAATAAATAAAAAGGAAATTTGTCCTTCTTATTGATGCTCATAATGATTTTAATTAACCAAGGATATTATTGATGCATGAATCTGCAATTAGAAGAAACTGGGCAAATGAAAATGAAGAAAAAAAACTCAGAAAATTGATTTTATTTTAGAAATTCGGAGCTTGATCTTCTGCCTGATTTTTGACCTAATAAATAACCAATCTGGTAGTGAAACCTCCTCAGAAATGTTCTCCATGATTTTCTCTTTCCAATGAGCTGTCTTGGGCCTCATTTGGCCAAGTAAAACTCAATTTATGAGCCTCCAAAGTTGATAAGTCAAATCTGAAATAAATCTGGAAATTCAGTTGCTGGGCTAAAAAATCAGATTTTAATTAAAAATTTAATCCTAAATTAGCCTACAAGTAACTAATAATTAATTATAATTTAATTGCTAATTAAAATTAAACTAATTAAATATTAATTAATTTAATCAATTTAAAATTAATTATTTTAAATATTTAATTCTAAAACTAAACTAGCACTTGTATTATATTAAAACTAACCTATTACTAACATTAATATATACTAATGCTAACTTTAAAAGTAATTTAAAACTATTTTAAACTAACACTACCTTTTAACTAATATATACTAACCTACGATGAGAATATTAACTTAACATTATATTAATTCAAACCTAGCACTAAAGCTTGACTACTACTAATATAAAACTATCATACCATCAACGTAGCCTTAATATATATTTAACCTAACTTAACACTACCTATCATTATAAAATAACACTATGAATCTTTAACTTAAACTAATCGTTATGTTATAGTAACTTACAATTAAAACTTCATTAACGTTAATACTTTATGGCATCAGGGATAAGACATACTTCATCGCATCAGAATATAAATGAGTCTAATCGCATCAGAGATAATAAACTCATCACATCGGATGGAATGAGTGCATTGCATGAGTTCAATGCGACTCATCGCATCGGAATTATTCAAGTCATCGTATGAAATGTGTTCATCGGAGTTTTAAAACTTCCGATGCGATGAATTTTAATTTTTAATTTTTAAATTTTTGTTTTTTATATATAATTTTTATATTATATTAAATTTCAATTTAATTAATTAATTATATAGTAATTAATTTAATTAATTTAAAATTTAACATTAAAAATTGGTTTTTTATTTTGTTTTTTATTATTATTTTGGTTTCATTTTAATGATGTTAAATTAAATTATGAATTTATTTAAGATGTTGATTTGCCTATTTAAATTACAGCCACTTTGTCATTTAGGATTTTTCGGATTTTTCGAGTTTAGATTTATTTGAAAATTGGAGTAAATTATCGAAATCCTGATGCTTCGTTATTCGCTGTATAAGTAAAAAAAAAAATGAAAAATATTAGTCATAACTAACTATAGGTTAATATTTTAAACTAAATGTATTATTGAACTAATTAAAAAAAATGAAATATTGTATATTTTACGTATTTTCTAACCCAGACGACATAATTGATTAGACTTCAAAGGAGTGTCATTTAAAAACTAGTTGACCAAATGAGACGAAACAAGCATCAACAAGAAGCTTATAAAAAATTGATTTCAACCAAGCAATCAAAACAAGAATCTAAAAAAAATGAAAAATTAACAAAATCATAAGATAATTGACTCAATAAAAATCCTAAAAGGTGTTTAGCCAAAATTTTTATAGAAAAAGTCCCCATTATTTGATGTGAACAAGCTAAAAATGGGGGGTTGTTGTACCATACAACAATTGGCGATTCACTGGAAGAAACAATTATCTCTATTTGATAAAAACGAAATTTTCCTAAAATTAAAGTAAAAATAATTAAAGAAGAGAAAATTATTTTTGGAATGCTTGACTGGGTTCATTAATCTAAATAAAAGCAAAAAATATCTTATTGTAATTTTCTCAAAATTCCTCATAAATTAAAATATTTCAAAACTATATATCAGTCCTTAATTAGTTTTAGAGATAAAGCAGGGGTCACTTTACAACTTAGCTTTTAAAATGTACTCATTTGTCACAGGTAGAGCCACTGCTGCCAGCAAACATCTATAGTCTTGACAGGGTTACCTTTTAATCATCAATGATTCAGAATCCTATCTATTTAAGAATTATTGATCTAGAGATAAATCCATTTATATATATTCTTAAAAGCCATTTTCTTGGTTTGGTAGCAAGATAGTTGACAATGCCATTCACTGGTTATAATTGGACTGAACAAGCTGACTCGTGATGAGACCCCTTGTCTTACAATTGTTTGCAATTATAAGCCATTACCCTGGTTTGTTTAGCAGTGTTGGTAATGTCAGCCTATTTTTCCCCTATGATCATGGTAAGTAGGCTCGCGATGAGATCTCTTATCTTTTAAGTTTAAATATATTTGTGAATTACACTCTAGAAGAATAAAACTCTTTTAAATAGGGAGAATTATTAAATCCTTAAGATTTCAGAATGATAATTTCAAAGTTAAAAGTGCTTTGCTGTAAAGTGTCTTTACTTGGTTAAAAATAACTTTTCTTGACTGCTAATAGAATTTCGAAAGATCTTAATAAAATATTGAAATCTCAACATAAATACAATTTCGATGAAAAAGAAATTTCTCAGATTTCATGATACTTCGTCAACTTCTCTTGTTTTGTAATCTCTTCCTTAAGTATGTCTACCTTTATAATAAGAAAAACAATTTTTCTAAGAGATTTAAGAAAAAAATAATAAGAAAATATTAACAATTTTTCCTATGTATGCCAACTATTGTTAGGTAACAAGAAGGTCTTTCACATAAATCATGGCAAAGTCACCAAAATCAAAACTAAAAACCAAAGGAAAAGAATTCTTAAGTTAAAGTGAGAAAAGAAATCAACAAACAAAAATAAAAATGAAGCAATTTAAAAGTGGAAAGGAAAATCCAAGTTTTGAAATACAAACTCTAACAAAAATGTTTATATCAATGTCTCAACAACATGAAGTAAAAGAAAATAATCATGTAATCATTCCTTGTTATGTCAAGATCCAGAAAACTTATACATTGCAGGGTTGTAAGTGTTTTAGGCTTTAGATAGCAGTGATCATAAAATTCAGCCATAATGAAAAAAGTTTTATCTAATGTCAATCTTCTTGTTTCAAAGTATTATCTTAATCATTTTGTAATAAAAGGAATGCTTTAAAGAAACAGATTAAAGGTTTAGAAACTTCCTAGTGTAGCTGTTTCAATGAAGACTATCGCTGCTTCTTGAAAATAAAACCAGGAGAAGAGCATAGGGCTTCCAAAATATGATCTGGCAGATGATTGAAAGCTTTTATGAAGAGCTGAAAGATATCAGTTTCAAATATCAACATAAAAAAGACAAGAATGAAACTAAAGTAATAAAATGGAAATTAATGAAAGTGGGTACATGAATCTTACCAATGGATAATTGCATTCGATCTTACCTAAAGGTATCAATTTCTCCAATAATAGCTGGCTTCTTCTTTTAGTTGACATTTAAAATATGAAGAAGAGAAAATAACCAAAATCCTATAACCCAGAATCATTATTTATTTTATTTAAACTAAAGCAAGCAGTAAAATGTAAAAGCTGATTGTTCTGTGTTCAATGGAATTGAAAATAAAACAAATGCATCAGAAATGAGATTGAGAATTTGCAGTGATGAATGTTCTCAAAATATTATAAGTTTTATACAAATTCCATGATTTTATAAATTGTTCATATTTAAAACCAAAATTAAGATAATGAAATTTAAAATAGAGAGGTCTTTGAATTTCAAATTTAATTATGGAATTTATTTAAAACTTGAAATATATGAAAAATCAAAATGATTTGAATTTGCTGCAAATTGTTATCAATTGCTTTCGTATTATAGAAGTTACTCAAGATTGATTTAAAATAACACAATACCTTATCGAATGATGTGTATTGCATGTAGAGGCATGCGTTGGAGTTTATCGCATCAGGGGTCGCAGTGGTAAATTTCCAATATGAAATCATGTGAAAAGAATATGTGCGATGAGATGGATATAATAATCGATGATGAGCGAAGAGCGATAAGCGATGAGCAATCGACAAATAGTGAAAATTGATAAGCGACAAGCAATTAGCGATTAGAGAAAAGCAATAGCAATGAGAAATCGGCAATGAGTTATCGCATCACAACTTTTAAAATAAGCGCACAAAGATGTATTCAGTTTTCCTCCCAATTTGTGATTTGTGATTGGACTTATCGCATCGGAGTTTTTTGCAAATGGATATATCAAAATGAGGTCTCTCCGATTTGCGATTGTCGATTAGGTTCATCGCATCAGAACTTTTGAAATGAATGAATCAACCTTATGTTAAATGCGATATGCTCATTTGCGATCTGATTCATCACATCAGAGCTTTTGTGATGAAAAACAAACTTTTCAATTTATTTCAATATGATATGTGATTGACGATTAACAAAATAAAGTGCATGATGTAACAATATGATACGCCGATATGTGATGGAGAATGAGCCCGATAAATCTATTATAAAATTTTAATATCGCATCGGGTTCGAGACATCGGTGTTTTTTTTTTAAATTATGATCCTACCACTATTGCGATTGAACAGATGCGATATTTCTTATGAACTTGATTTAAATTTAATATCGGGTCCCGAATTATATGTATATCACAATATTGGTAAAGTTGATTCTCAGAGATCGGTGATTCAAGATAATAGAAATATATTCAATTGAAAACCTCTAAGATGTGAAATGTGATATGGTATTTTATGAAAAATTGAATGAGGTAACACATTGGAGATCTTGCATCAGAAATATGAAAATCAAGTTGGAACATTCCTAATATGAATCTTGCGATACTGTTTTAAATTTCAATTGGGTTTTCTAAATGAATGAATGAAAGCAAAGTTAAAGAATGCTTCAAATTCTAATGAATCACAAATAAAATTTCCCTGAACCTGCTGCAAATTTAAAATGGGTTTGTTGCTTACTTCAAGTTTTGAAAACAAATGAAAACCTGTAAATAAAACAGAAGAAGAATAAAAAATAAACTAAGGAAAAGAGAAAATAATAATAGATGAAAATGAACTTATAAATACGTACCTGGAAGAGAATTGTCTGTGGATTTTACCTTATGAATCTTCCAATTCTTCCTTCTATTTATCAAAATTCTGTCTTTGTTCAAATGCATCTCATTATTTATTCTAAATCGGAGTGTGCAATCAACCTAGATAAAAAAAATTTATTCATGTTCAGGAAATATGAAACTCATAAAATTCACCATAAATAAATATGAAAATAGGCTTCCCTTTGAATTGTAACAACAATTTATTACCTCTGCTCATTCCAAATTAACTTGAGAAAAATTTGTATTGTTATAGTGACTGTTTATTAATGCCTTTAGTAAATAAATATGACGCACATTGCAACATCAAATAATAAACTAAAGATTAGAATGGGATGAAGCCACTAATTATAGAAAAATATCGGCACAGATTTAAATGTGTGCACACAGCAAAATGGACACCCTTAAGGTCATTTTAACCAATTTCGAAGAAGATAATATGAACGTCATGTGATTACAACAAAATGTTAGACTGACTAATGATGATTAAATTGGAATTAAGCTTATAATGGACAATCATACATTTCATGGGATAATGAGATCATGAAGCTTTATATTCTCAAAAACCTTTAACAAATAAATTTCAAAAGAAAATCATATAAGGAAATTTTGAAATAGATAAAAGTGGGTTTGAGGTGATTGATGCCAAGTGAAACATTAATTGAATTTAGTCAAGACATTATTCAAAATAGGCAGAGTAGAGATATTTTGATAAAAAAAAATGGGAAGCAAGAATTAGAAATTTTCTGATAAGAGGCAAATATTTCCCTGAACATGTATATGATATAAGAAGGGCTGATTGCTCATTTTTGTTAGGTCCCTATATCACTAGTATAGTCCTTTATTATGGTTAGTTTAACCCCCTTATTGTTATTATTAAACCCTTGTAACCCCCATTTTGTTATTATTGTGCCCTTAAATTATTATTGTTAGGTCGGCTAGGATTACATTGTGGCCCACTAGGATTACATTATGGCCCCATGGACTCCTATATATAGAAAAGAGGTTTTGTAAATTGTATCATCCAAGAATTGTTCATTTATGTAATGTATTGGAGGTTGCCCCCTCGAAGTGGCTTATTTCTAAGGCGTTCATATCTCTTTTCTTCTATTTTTGGAGCTGGTTACACAACAATTTTATTTTTATGTGCAGAACTATTAAGAATAAATTAACTACATAAAACAAACAAACAAAATTAATTCTACTTCTATTCTAACCATATACATGAAAATGACTAGGTATAGTCATATTTCCAGTGTAACCATTCTCTTATTTTAATTTTTGCATATATGTACAGTTCAAATGTTACTAATAAAAATACAAATCTAATTGAACTAAGAAAATTAAATCTATAATCAGAATGTACAATTATTATTAACACGTTATTTTCAATCAACGTATTTTGAAATGTCTTTTCCAATTGAATTCCAATTGGATCATAGAAATCTGGATGGGTTTCTATTAAAGATTGGAAAATGTTTAAAAGAGAAGATGACAAGCCAGATTGTGGATATGAGCTTTTAAATTCAAAGGCCTGAAAAAAATTGTTAGTGTTATGTGTAAGTGTTAAACTATTAACAATCTTCCATGAAGAAAACCTTTCCAAACAATTTTCAAATGAGTTAATGAAAAATGGATGGAAATCGGTCAAATAAGATGGAAAATTATCAATTGAATTAGATTGCTGGCCAAGTTGTAAAAATACATTCTCTTGTTGACACTGCCTTTGAGAAGATAGAAGCTTTTGATGTTCATGATTATAATATGAAACTTCAATTTCCCAATAGGGCAATGCATCAATTGAGTGTTCACTATAAAAGTGCTCAACATGCCAGCATAAAGTGCCAAAAATTTGAAAAATAAAATCATAAAATTAATCTAAATTTGAACAAAATAAGTATGATAGAAAAAATGAAATGAAATCCTTATTGGTACAACTAATGTTACAACACAATTGGGATTGTTTTGAAATAATTTCTTTTTTACAAGGATTGGCGAGAATAATGGAATTTGAATAATTTCCAATTACAACTTGTGAATTAGAAAGAGAATTATGAGCAGGAATGGGAGTTTGATCATGATATGAATCATAAATTGGAATTTTTTCCCGAATGGTGAAATCATGAAGATAATTTGTTGCTCCAGAATGTTGATTGGTTGGAATAATTTCTAAATTGAAATGTTCCTCATTCACAAATGTTATTTGAATTTTATCATGAGGATTCTCTTGAGAAGAATAGAAATCATCATGCTTGATATCAGAGTAATTATCATGAATGACTTCACCATATTCTTTAGAATTCCCTTCGATCTCGTCCAATATATCAAAACAAGGAGGAATAAAAATTTTATGTTCATTAATGGCAAAAGAATGATCAATAATTGTTTCCCTATCTTGATAATAACTTATTGGTAATTCATTTATATCATCCTCTTTGTTTTCTGAAATATCATTAATACCAAGAAAAGAGAAATTACCAACATTAAAAATATCAAGATAAAGGGAAAAATGAGAATCAGAAATAATGAATTCAAAATTTTCTCTGTTTGAGAACTCTCGTACATCATGCTCACTATAAATTTTAGATTCTAGATCATTCATTTGTGTATCCATGCTTTCTTGAAGAATTGTGCTTTGATTTTATGAATGTGGCATTTGCTTATCATGAAAAAATTCAGAAATTTGTACAGCAGCTTGTGTGTTACTATTTACTTTGATTACTACTTGCACTTGTTAATTTGCGGTCTGATTTTCTAAATTTAATGCAAAGGAATTTTCAGATTTCAAAGCATCTCTTTCTCCAAAATTGATGTTATTTATTTCTTGCATTTGAATAGAAATATTTTCCAAGCTTTGTGAGACCACTTCATCATAATTTGTTTGCACATCCATATTGGAATTCTTGTTTATGTTAGAAGCGGATGGGACAAAACTTGAACTAATTTCATATGGATTGGGAATGGGAGGAAAAGAGAAAATATATTTAAACCAATCTAGTGATTCTTCTTTCGTAGGTTTATCTTCAACTTTAAATCTTAAACAATTCAAATGAAATCGAATATTAAAATCTCTAATAGACTCATTTTCAAATCTTCGTAGATATTCAATTTCATCACATACATGTTCATAATCGTATCCGTCAAATTTACAAATGAAAAGTGTAACAAATTGATCCCAGTTGTGAATTGAGGCAACCAGAAGAGTTCTACACCAGTTTCTAGCTTTTGCCGCAAATGTGAGAGTAAAAATTCTGCATAAAATGCCTTCATCAATTCCTTGAAAATCATAATTTGACACATTTTGAATAAATTGAAAGACATGATTAAAAGCAGAAGAATTTTTCTTACCATTAAATTTTACCTGAGACAAGAGTCTTACCACTTCGGGTGGAGTATTGGAAGATGCACGTCTATGTATATAGCTCCAAATTGGAAGTTTTAAATGAGCCATTGTAATAAAAATGAAATGTTGGAATTCAAATACTTAAAAGTAAAACAAATCTCAAGCCCTCCTTCTAGTGCCAAAAATGTTGAATCCTCGAAAATCGTTGCTACAACATTGGGGGATAACCACCCGGTCTGGACCTTAATACAAATCCTTTTCCATTTATGATAGTGGCTACGACTAGTTTAACTAGGTCCAGTTACCTTTTCCCTATCACTATTGGTTTATGATATATATTTAACTACAAATAGACAGGGATATCAGATCGATTCTTCTTGTTGATCAGGAAAGAGAATGACCCTTAAGCTGATTTGGGTTCAGCCAAACCACAACTAAGATTTTGACTCTTTGATAAGAGGTCTTAAAAGAATGTAGAAATTAATCTAAATGCAAACTTATTATATAATGCAAGAAAAATAAACTAATCTAAATCCTATCTCAATTAGATAGATGAAAATATAACCCAATTAAGAGCAAGATAATTAAATAGTGAGGATTAAAATATGTCTGGCTTTTAATTAATTTCAAACTAACGAAGAAATTCAATTAGCTCACATTTGTGAATAACAAAACACATTCTATTGAGACCATTTGACTGAAATAATAAATCAACAACACTCCGGAAGAAATTCACGAAAATGATATTGATTGACAAATCAGTCAAGTCAATAATTAAACAATAATATGTGGAAGAAATTCACAACACATTACTATTTAATAAATCAGTTTTATAAGACAGATTGCTAAATAATGGTTACTCAGAAATCAGAGTGTAATTCATAAGAGCAGAGATACATAAGAATTTGAGACAAATTATCCATATCAACAAAAATGCCAAAACATGAATAAAATGAAACAACAATTTTATTAACATAAAAATGAAACTGGTATTCGATACAGAAATGCTAAAAATATCAGTTAATTGAATCTGCTTCTCTGATCATGGTCTCTAACAGTACTTTACATTACTTGAATTTATGATTTCAAGACTAGAGTTGCAGAAATGCAAACTCTGCCCATTATGCATAATTCAAGACATAAATAAAAATCCTCAATAATGTTCAGATCTGAAATTTTCTCTCCTCCTCATCTACAACTCTAAATTCCTATTACAGAAATGCTTTTAGAAGTCTGGAAGTGCAGAGGAGAGCCGTCATTTTACATTTTGCAATCTGCAATTTATAATTCTTCCAAAAGTATTTTTAGAAGAGAGTTTGTTGAAAAAAAATCTGCCCAATCCAATTTTAATTGCTCAAAAATTCCAATATTTAATTGCTGGAGTCTTCTCATTGATTCAAATCTTTTTCCTCAATATCCCTCCTATTGTTTTTTTTTGCAAAAAGAAATTAAAATGAATTAAGATGCAACAATAAAATCCAAATATTATTTCTAGCATTAAAATAAATCTAATCAAATTTTATTTAAATAAATAAAAAAGAAATGTGTCCTTCTTGTTGATTCTCATAATGATTTTAATTAACCAAGGATATTATTGATGCATGAATCTGCAATTAGAAGAAGCTGGGCAAATGAAAATGAAGAAAACAAAAATCAGAAAATTGATTTTATTTTAGAAATTCAGAGCTTGATCTTCTGCCTAATTTTTGACCCAATAAATAACCAAATCTGTTAGTGAAACCTCCACAGAAATGTTCTCCTTGATTTTCTCTTTCCAATGAACCGTCCTGGGCCTCATTTGGCCAAGTAAAACTCAATCTATGAGCCTCCAAAGTTGATAAGTCAAATCTGAAATAAATCTGGAAATTCAGTGGCTGGGCTAAAAAATCGTATTTTAATTAAAAAATTAATCCTAAATTAACCTACAATTAACTAATAATTAGTTATAATTTAATTACTAATTATAAATTAAACTAATTAAATATTAATTAATTTAATCAATTTAAAATTAATTATTTTTAATATTTAATTCTAAAATTAAACTAACACTTGTATTATATTACAACTAACCTATTACTAACATTAATATATACTAATGCTAACTTTAAAAGTAATTTAAAACTATTTTAAACTAACACTACCTTTCAACTAATATATACTAACCTACGATGAGAATATTAACTTAACATTATATTAATTCAAACTTAACACTAAAGCTTGACTACTACTAATATAAAACTATCATACCATCAATGTAGCCTTAATATATATTTAACCTAACTTAACACTACCTACCATTATAAAATAACACTATGACTCTTTAACTAAAACTAATCGTTATGTTATAGTAACTTACAACTAAAACTTCATTAACGTTAATACTTTATTGCATCGGGGATAAGACATACTTCATCGCATCGGAATATAAATGAGTCTAATCGCATCAGAGATAATAAACGCATCGCATCAGATGGAATGAGTGCATCGCATGAGTTCAATGCGACTCATCGCATCGGAATTATTCAAGTCATCGTATGAAATGTGTTCGTCGGAGTTTTAAAACTTCCGATGCGATGAATTTTAATTTTTAATTTTTTAATTTTTGTTTTTTATATATAATTTTTATATTATATTAAATTTTAATTTAATTAATTAATTATATAGTAATTAATTTAATTAATTTAAAATTTAACATTAAAAATTGGTTTTTTTATTTTGTTTTTTTTTTATTATTTTGGTTTCATTTTAATGATGTTAAATTAGATTATGAATTTATCTAAGATGATGATTTTCCTATCTAAATTACAACCACTTTGTCATTTAAGATTTTTCAGATTTTTCGAGTTTAGATTTATTTGAAAATTGAAGTAAATTATCGAAATCCCGATGCTTCATTATTTGGCTGTATAAGTAAAAAAAATGAAAAATATTAATCATAACTAACTACGAGTTAATATTTTAAACTAAATGTATTATTGAATTAATTTTAAAAAATGAAATATTGTATATTTTACGTATTTTCTAACCCAGACTACATAATTGATTAGACTTCAAAGGAGTGCCATTTAAAAACCAGTTGACCAAATGAAACGAAACAAGCGTCAACAGGAAGCTTATAAAAAAACGACTTTAACCAAGCAATCAAAACAAGAATCTAAAGAAAATGAAAAATTAACAAAATCGTAAGATAATTGACTCAATAAAAATCCTAAAAGGTGTTTAGCCAAAAATTTTATAGAAAGGGTCCCCATTATTTGATGTGAACAAGTTAAAAATGGGGGGTTGTTGTACCATACAACACAGTGCACCATAAAAAATCTCTCCAGTAGATTCACGACACATTTTCCTTGAGAAAGGAAAATCTCACCTAACATTTGACAGACATCCAAGCCTAGGAAATAATGCATCAGTCCTAGGTCTTTCATCTCAAACTCAAAAGCTAGCTCCCTATTAAATTGATGAATGGGAGGGTCAGCACAAGTTAGGAAGAGATTTTCCACATAGAGAACCAGAATGAGAGGCCTTTCTTTATCAACCTTAAAACAAAGGTTTGGATTATAATTACTTCGAGTGAAGCCCAGCTTCATCAAGTAGCTATCTATCCTCTCATACCAAGCCCTGGGGTATTTCTTCAACCCTGAGAGGGATTTATTCAACCTTCATACATAGGTGTCTCTATCTTTGACTTCGAACACTAAAGGGTTCTTGACATAAACCTCTTCCTTTATTGAACCATGCAAAAAGGCAGTCTTCACATCCATTTGATCGAGACTCCATCCTTGCGTTGCAGCAAGGGAAAAGATAGATCATATGGTGGTATATTGTGCAACAGGTCAAAATATATCATCATAATATATGCCTTATTTTTAAGAGAAGCCTCGGGCAAAAAAATATTGCCTTGTACTTTTCAGCACTTCCATCAGCTCCATGCTTGATCTTGAAGAGCCATTTCGAGGTGACAACAATTTTGTCCTCTGGTCTCGGGACCACTTTCCAGACATCATTCTTCATAATGGATTCATATTCTTCATGCATAGCATCCTTCCAAACTTGATGCTTTACGGCTTCTTCAAATGATCCAAGCTCATATTTTACAATTGTACACATGGCTGCTAGATACCCTTGGTATCTATTCGGATTCTTGCTTTCACAGAATGTCCTCCTTGGGAAAATATGTCTCTCGTCATCTTCGAGAGTGTCCCTAAGCCATGAGGGTCTCCTATTATTTGAAGGAGGTGGATCAATAGGATCCATCAGTCCTTCAACATTGGGAAAACATTCATCCTTCGATTCTTCCTGCCTTCCAACTTCTTCTTCTTCTTTATCTTCCTTTGAGCTAGGAAGTTTTCTTACTTTCTTGAGGGCAACATCTTCATCGAAGGTGACATCGTGGCATATCTCCACTTCTCTTTGACCAAGCACATAGATTATATATGCCTTCAAAGTTTCACTGTAGCCCACACACATTCCCTTCTTTCCCAAATCATCCAGCTTGCTTCTCTTTTCTTTCAGCACATGAAAATAAACATGAATTCCAAAAAATATAAAGTGGGAGACATCGAGCTTGTAATATTCCAAAATTTTCATGCAGCAAATTGGAATATTAATTTTTGCTGATTTCACTTAGGAGAAGAATACATGGGTAAGGAGGCCCATGCATAATACAAATCTAAATAAAATCTCTCATAATATGAAAGGGGGTCATCATTGGAGCTAGTTTTCACACCCTCATGTGTGAACAGGATCATTTGTAGGTGGACAAGGTCAAGTTTGACCAAGTCAACAGAATTGGGATAGGAGGTGGAGAACACTTAGAGAAACAGTGCAGTATGAATGGGAAGAGGTTTCTTTGGTGAAGGAAACCCTAATGAGTGGGACCCATGGTGAGAGGGATCTCACTTGTTTAAAAGGAGGGAAAGGCAACCATTGTTTCTCATGTTGAAGATTATTGATTTCTTTGTCTGTTTAGACTTTGTGCATTCTCCTGCTGTTTAGCAGAGTTGCAGTGCTTCTTAGCACAAGGAATTCATGTTTAGGAATTACTTCCCCTTTCAAGAGAGGCCTCTTGAGGGATTTTCTCTTCATTTTCTCCACATTCAAGCTTGAGACCAAGCATCCTCCTTCAACTACAACATCATTCCTGTAGCAGGAAACGTTGTGTTGCAGAGTGTTGTAGTGGAGGTTCTACAACACCACTTCTGGAGCTATTTTGCAGAGGAGGGAGTCTCCTTTCCTTTGGAGGATCAGTGTGGGAGCATTTGATATGATTCCCATCATCTTTGGCATCATGCCAACCATTTTTTATAACCTACAATGCAATGCCTCTCATTGACTGCGTTATTTTCATTGAGCATCTGCAGTGAGGGTTGCAGTATTTGTTTGGAGGGTCAGATCTTCAGTGTTAGGATTGGCCTTTCACTTGGAAGATCCATTGGAGGAGGTCTATTCATTTTGTGCATCATCTATAGCCATCTCCATATAGTTCTTGAGTTGCAGCTGCTACTCAGCCCTGCTACTCCGGCATTTTTTCCATTTTGTATATTTCAGCCAATCCTTCTAGGATTGACTTGATATTTTTTTCCAAGGGTTAGAGCTTTTCTCCCCACTTTATTTGAGCCATAAATTTCCATATATATGTATTTACATTATTTCTATAGCAGTGCATCCTATAAATTGCGTAGTAATAGCCTGGGTTTATACATATATAGCAGTGTTCTTCATTTCCTTATACATGTGTTGTTGAGGCTTGCATTGCCTTGCTTGAGTGAATGTTTCCTCAAGGATTTGTACTCTCTTTACTGTTATAACATCACTTGTTGGATATCTACGTCTTCTTGTCTCACAGCTAATAAAAATAACGTTGTTGCTCTATTTCTTGTTCCTACATTGCTGCAGCCCCTTTAATTAGACATTTTCTCAAAACAACTAGGTGTGGGAGAATTGTTTAACCCACCTAGAGGGATTTCTTTTGAGCCTCCTCTTAGATTTTGGTCTTAGATACATTGATCTAAAGGATTCAGGTCTAGGTTTCAAATCCTGTAGCAACCATTTCTGGAAAATGTGTTTTCCAGTCATGCCTTGCTGACAGATCCCTTTTTGGGATATTATAGTGGTATCAGAGCATGATATTTGGATCAACCTATGAGTCTCAGCCATAAGAAGAAGAGTAGATCAAGATGATGAAGAAGATGAGCTTGCTCTCATCAGTTTTCAGATCCAGGAAGGACCTCTCCAAGGAGGTCAAGAAAATGGAAGAAATAAAAAAGGAAGGACCATGCACATCCTATTTTCATCAAGAAGAAGATAATGAGCATGGAAGATACTTGGATCATTTGATTCTAAGTAAGTACCTTGTTGAGTACAAATCTCAACCTAAAGCCTTCAAGGATACTCTAGCTCTTCCGGAGTTCATTCAGTTGAAGGAAGAGAAGAGATCTCGCAACAAGAGAGGAATCAAAGGTAACAGGTTTATATTGCCTACATATGATGGATATTCTACAGCAAGAGCTTGGGAAAAGAAGCTTGAAGCATTCTTCCTACTACATCCAGTGGTAGAAGGGGAGGCAGTAGAAGTTGCAACGCTGCACTTGGAGGGTGAAGCCAATGTTTGGTGGTTTAGCCACTTGAGCCATGCAAGGGTGAATACTTTTGCAGAATTCACTCAAGGGTTGATTAGAACCTTTGATGGAGAAAGACCAGAGGAGAGAAGGCCCACACCACCATGGAAGGATACTTGTACTAGTGTTGTCACAACCTTGGAAGAGCAGCCTTCTACATCTAAAAATGGGGCAACCATTTCATTAGAGGGAAGAACTATTGCAGCCATACAAGGGGATCCCGAGTTCCATCAAGGTATGAATGAAGTTCCACTTTCTATTTCAGAAAATATTTTTGAGGATTGTGGGAATTCACATTTAAATGACCAAGAATCATCATACACTACTAACCTAGAGCAGAAAGATTGCACTGCGATGTGCAACATGGAAACATTCAAGGAGGAAATAAACCATCATCTGCATGATCCATTGTTGGGTTGTATATCACACTTAAGGTTGGGGTTTGAAGACTTGAAGGGAAAGATGGAAGACAGTAGACATCTTGAAGTGAGAAACCCTTTCTCCTTTCTAGATGAACCTTTCTCAATGAGCTCCTCTCAGCTCAAAGAGAAACTTCTACTTTCAGCAAATCCAAAACCTCATTGGTTTTGGAAGACTATTGTTGGGAAGGAGATCTCATGGAGAGATTTCATTAGAGGTGCACTTCAACACATCATGGAGTGCAAGGATTTTATTCCCTTCTCACACTTGGATCTTCATGGATTCAAGGAGGAGCAGATAGATAATGGAGGACATCTTAGGATGGATAACATCTCTCATGCTTGTGTTGGAGATTTCTTGCGCCATACACATCATGATGGGAGGTTTTTTCCTACCACCTATTTGGGTCCTTATAGGATCAAAATGATCCTTGAGAAGATTGCATTTCAAAATCCCATGAAATGCAAAGACAAAGATCTGATTTGGGAGGATGGTAGCTCTCATGGGAGGAGTACCAAGATGGAATATGGAAGGAGACATCCACAATTGGTTGAGTGGATGTGGATGGAGAGCAAGAAGCTAGTTAGCTACTTGCAAATTTATGATATCGTGCAGCAGGAGGCTTGGCTGCATTGGTTACTTTTGAAAGAGTTTGGTCATCGTCCTCTTTCTAAGGGTATGTGGCAGGATAATTGTATGATCTTCATATCATTCATTATGTTTTCATCACCTGATTTGTATGATGGAAGTATGAGGAGGCAGCAAAATCTTTTGTTGCTTTGCTTATTCTTGGGAGAGCAAGAGCAGATTTTCTCTCACACTTTGCATGATGTTGCAGGAGGAGGAGATGACATTATCTCCTTGGACTTAGATGATCAAGAGGTACTTACACCTTGGGAGGAAATTCTTATGTGTAGCAGCATGATGGGAGATGTCTTTGACAAGGAGAATGTCAAAGAATGGAGCTATGAGTTGGCAAGAGCTTATTTGCAGGGGCCAACAACGTTGTCACTTGAGAGCTTGGGGTTATTGATGGAGTATCCCCGGGATCACTTCACACTTGATGCAATCGGTGGACAAAAAGGAGGTGAGAATGATGGAGTAGTGGATGGGAACATATATTACATTGGTATGATCTTCTTGAATTGGATTTCCAAGTATAAGGAGGGTGATCTTTATGTAGCATATGGTTCATTTCTCTTCATGGGAATGTGTCATACCACTATGGAGAGATCATTCATATACATATGCATCATATTACTCTCAACATATGGTAAGAATATTTTTTTTGCATCCATGGATTATCTAACACAATATTTGGATACTCTTACCATTCATATTTAGTGCATTTCTCCACAAGAGGGCAAGCTTTTCATTGAGCTCCATGGTCAACATTGGGCCAAATTGTATGATGGAGACAGCCATCTCTTATATGGCCTTGGGCAAGTGTTTTATTTCATGTATGTTCAGTTTATGTACCTAGCTATTTGCTATCTATCAGTAGATGTCATGACATACATAATTATCCATGTAACACAAAACAACTTGCCATGTAATTTTCTGAAGCAGCATTTTGGAAAACTGCGTTATCACTATTGGGGAAACTGTTGGTACCTTCTTGCACCACATGAAACCTTCAACATTTTCCTCATTTTTTTCTGATCATGATTTCATTTTCTGATATGGATCTTATTTTTATTGGGAGCATGATTGGGAGAGAGACACATGAGTTGGATGTGTCCTTTGGGGGAGAGAATTCCCACACTTTTTGCATTGCATGTTCTAATGGGAGCATGAGAGGAGATATGGCCATTCCTTTTTTTGAGGTGGACCATATGATTGTTGGGATGCCATATGGTGATGTTTTACTATCCATCACATATGGGTTGATTTGGGCCAGCTTGATTCACAACGTTGGAGGAGAGATCTTTGGGGATCTAGTCTTCATCTTGCCACTTAAGGGAAATTATTTTGCAGCCCAGGATCAACATTTTCTCTACACTTATCATAAGTGGAGAGGAGGAAATCATGGGTTAGGCTCCTATTTCTACTATGTTCAGTTTTTCAGGAGTTTCCATGTTGGGAGGTGACTCATTTTGTATGGATGATTGCTTGGGGATGGAGGATAAACTTGGGGAAGATGTTTTCCCAACACTTTTAAGTCTCCATGACTTGGGGGGGAACTTCTCAGTTCTATCCTTGTAGTTGCTTGAGGACAAGCAACATTTTGGAGGGGAGGATTGTAATATTCCAAAATTTGCATGCAGCAAATTGGAATATTATTTTTTGCTGATTTTACTTAGGAGAAGAATAAATGGGTAAGGAGGCCCATGCATAATAAAAATCTAAATAAAATCCCTCATAGTATGAAAGGGGATCATCATTGGAGCTGGTTTTCACACCCTCATGTGTGAACAGGATCATTTGCAGGTGGACAAGGTCAAGTTTGACCAAGTCAACAACGCTAGGATAGGAGGTGGAGAACACTTAGAGAAAAAGTGCAGTATGAATGGGAAGAGGTTTCTTTGGTGAAGGAAACCCTAATGAGTGGGATCCATGGTGAGAGGTATCTCACTTGTTTAAAAAGAGGGCAAGGCAGCCATTGTTTCTCATGTTGAAGATTATTGATTTCTTTGTCTGTTTAGACTTTGTGCATTCTCCTGTTGTTTAGCAGAGTTGCACTGCTGTTTAGCACAAGGAATTCATGTTTAGTAATTCCTTCTCCTTTCAAGAGAGGCCTCTTGAGGGAGTTTCTCTTCATTTTCTCCACATTCAGGCTTGAGGCCAAGCATCCTCCTTCAGCTACAACATCATTCTTGTAGCAGGAAACGTTGTGTTACAGAGTGTTGTAGTGGAGGTTCTACAACACCACTTCCGGAGCTATTTTGCAAAGGAGGGAGTCTCCTTTCCTTTGGAGGATCAGTGAGGGAGAATTTGAGCTGATTCCCATCATCTTCGGCATTAGGCCAACCATTTTTCATCACCTACAATGCAATCCCTCTCATCGACTACGTTATTTCCATTGAGCATATGCAGTGAGGGTTGCAGTATCTGTTTGGAGGGTCAGATCTTTAGCGTTAAGATTAGCCTTTCACTTGGAAGATCCATTGGAGGAGGTATATTCATATTATGCATCATCTACATCCATCTCCATATATTTCTTAAGTTTCAGCTGCTACTCAGCCCTGCTACTCCGACATTTTTTCCATTTTGTATATTTCAGCTAATCCTTCCGGGATTGACTTGATATTGTTTTCCAGGGGTTAGACCTTTTCTCCCCACTTAATTTGAGCCATAAATTTCTATATCTATGTATTGAAATTATTTCTGTAGCAGTACCTCCTTTAAACTGCGCAGACATAGCCTGGGTTTATACGTATATAGCAGTGTTCTTCATTTCCTTATACATGTGTTGTTGAGGCTTGCATTGCCTTGCTTGAGTGAATGTTTCCTCAAGGATTTGTACTCTCTTTACTAATATAACATCACTTGTTGGCTATCTACATATTCTTGTCTCACAGCTAATAAAAATAACAATGTTTCTCTTTTTCTTGTTCCTACATTGTTGCAGCCCCTTTCATTGGGCATTTTCTCAAAACAACTAGGTGTGGGAGACCTGTTTAACCCACCTAGAGGAATTTTTTTGGAGCCTCTTATTGGATTTAGGTCTTAGACACATTGATCTAAGGGATCCAGATCTAGGTTTCAAATCCTGTAACAGCAATTCCTGGAAAATGCATTTTCCAGTCATGCCTTGCTGATAGTTCCCTTTTTGGGATATTACAGAGCTTCTTACCAGATAATACTTATTTAGGAGTTTTGGAGTCCAAAGTGGAATGTGGTCATCTATTTTGAACATACACAACAATTTTTGTAGCTTCTCCCCATAGAAACTTCAGAAAACCTTGGTCATATAGCATGGCATGGGCAGCTTCCACAATGGTCATGTTCTTTCTTTCAACAACACTATTTTCTCATGGTTATACATATTTGTGGTCTCCCTCTTAATGCTAGATTCCTTGAAAAATTCATTGAACTCATTTGACTCATACTCGGTCCATTTTCGGTCCTCAAAATTTTGATTTCCTTCTTGGTTTGATTTTCCACCAAGGCCTTGAAGGTACAAAACCATTTGAATGCTTCATCCTTCTTCTTTAAGAAATATATCCAGGTCTTGTGAGATAAGTCATCTATACAAGTCATGTAATAGGAACATCCTCCCAAGGATGTTATGGGAAGCATACCAGATAAATCAGAATGTATCAATTACAAGATTGTTAGTGTGAATTCTAATCGCAAGCGTACAAAAAAAACTCACTTTAGATGTGCATAACAAACAACCCTAACATCAAATATGGCTGCCAAATTCTTTAGATCTACAGTTAGTTGACCAAGAAAAATGCTACAAAATCTATATCTATGCAGTAAAAGACATTAAACAATAAATAAAAGCAAGAGTTGCTCCATCCATCCAATAGACAAGACAAGAATATTTTTAAAGAATTTTTGTATTTATGACACATGGGAAGGGAACATAGAAAGATGTTACCAATCCCCCTCAATGGGATGGGTTCTTTTATGTCCTCAGCGCTTCATATCTAAGATCCTTCTCTCTTGATGGTGTATAAAACCCAGACAAAAAATGGAACTCTAGGGGAGGTCACAAGAAAAAAGATAGAAAAATATGACAATGATGGAGGATCAAAGTCATACCAAAAGTATAGATCCAAAGTGATCTTTAGGCAACAAAAGGTAGTGAATGAATGGAAAATCCCTTCTATTTAAAACAAAATATTGAGTTAGTCTAGATATTGGTGCATAATTAAAATATTATTAACCAAATCTAGATCCAACTTTTATGGAATATTTTATTATATTTGTTGGAGGGAAAAAGACTTTGAATTTGGTCAAATCCCTTTATTTGTAAATAATAAATAAATAAATGATTTATTTATTATTTTAAGAGTGTGGTTGAGAAATAATGAAATAAATAGTGATTTATTCAATTATTTATAAATGATTTAGTCAAATTTAACAAGGAATATTATTTAAATAATGTTTAAATAATAAGATAAATAATGATTTATCTAATTAATTTTCTTGTTTTGGGTTAAATATGACTAGGAATATTAATTAAACTGTTGTTTAACTAATTATCCCTGAGGAAAATCAAACAAATATGGATTTATTCAATATTTCCTCATGGGGTTTCCTATTTAGACCATAAACAACTTAATAAATTATGGATTACTAAGTTATTTTTCATAGTGAAAGAAATTTTACTTAGGGTAAAATTGATCTTATATGGTGTACTTTGTTCCATCTAATAGTAACAAGTTAGATGACCAAAAATTGGTGTAACATATTGCCCCCAAGTGTGCGAGTGTTAGGAGCTAATCGTATGACCGAAGTACATTGTGAGAACTCAATCACTAAACACCAAAGGGGGAGTCAGAGAGAGAGAGATATAAGGTAGAATAAATCACTAGAGGACAAGACCCTGAGGAGGCGAGACTTACAAGTGCGACAAGTCTCTTTTATGAGTGAGTACCTATTCTACAAGAGGCAGGGGAGGCATACCTATGTCTGCCGAGATAACAAAGTAAAAAGAATAACGCGTCCAGTAAACAAGGGACTAAACTATATAGTACATGCTGGCATAAACATGGGCCAGAAAAAACATGATAATGGATCCCACATACATACTATGCTTGGGATAACAGCCAGAACTTATACAATAATATTTGAGTAAATGAGATATAAGTACAACCAAAGAGGCCCTGTAAAACAGGAGAGGGCTTTGAAAATATAAATGATACATGAAAATTAAAAGGCACTGCAAGCGGCTGAGGTCAAAACCATCAAATATATGGAGCTGCATCGAAGGCTATAATGGAGAGGTCGTCCAGGAATGTAGGGGGATACCTGAAGGGCCACCCCTTCATGAGGTCTGAAACATCTCACACACACCTAGGAATCATCGATACAATCTCTTGCATCATTGAACCATCAAGTATATGGATCTCGATCATTCCGTAAGGAGGTGGAGCTGAGAAAAAATCAATTCAAAGGGCAATAAATAGTC
Organism: Pinus albicaulis; assembly: GCA_034641835.2. Lineage (NCBI taxonomy): Eukaryota > Viridiplantae > Streptophyta > Pinopsida > Pinales > Pinaceae > Pinus > Pinus albicaulis. Next base: position 96,542,907 of record CM076570.1, on the reverse strand, counting down.
CCTTTTCCTGATCTGAGGCATCGAACAAGAGTGGAAGTTGGAACCAAGGTATACCGCCCTCTAGACCTGTCTTCTGGAATGAATAAGTTGATGTCGACAGAAGGAGGTCTGCCATAGGTGAGGCAATAATGGATCTTCAACTAAGGCATGAGAGAAAATAGTAGAGAGACTTACAGACTGACACCAGGGATGATGGTGGAATAGGGGGTATTGAGTAGCGGGCGGACAACTTCCCTTGTTAGAGCATGAAGGGCATGGATGACCTGGCAGAAAATGACACAATATCAAAAGGGGATAAGGAACAGTATGACTAAAGGCCACAATGTGCAACACGAGAAAGGAACCAAGCAATGAAAGATGGAGGACTATAGCGATATATAAAGAGACTCGGGATAGACTCCATGGATGTGATGATGACTCAACTTGGATGCTCTATACAAGGGTGACTCAATGACGGTGCCACATAGAAAAGGTCTGGTGGGGACCATAAAAACATGAGTACAAGATGGTTACTCATGACAAAAATCAACACGAGCATGAACAAGTATGGAGGCAAACTGGTGCCCCAAGTACAAGTGTTGCAAGTGAAGAAATTCGGTTTTGAGGAGTGGTGAAGTGACCATTCCTGGAAAAAGGTGTTGATGTGAAGTATCAAATCACAAAAAAATAAAGGATACCCATTTGAGAGCTCGGTGATATCTTTCCAACGACACTGACGGTTTTCCAAACGGAGCTACGATTTGGTCGCAGCTGGCGAAAGAAAAATATGGGGTTTCTCTTTTAATAAGGAATTTTCTCTCCAATTTAATTAATTTGCAAGTGTAGTTGTTGTAAATGTATAGAGGAGAAAAGGCCCTAAATCTTGCGGCGATCATAGTAGAAAAACCAGCCATTGGAATCGAGATCCGTCAGTTACAAGTAAGAGGCCTTGTTAGCGCTCAAATTTACCTTAGGCTGAAATAAGGTAAAACTCAAGGCTACATCAAACCACGCTCAGCCTCGTAGCTAGCCCTACGAGGACAGGAGAGGGCTCTCTCCGGGTCTATCTCGACAAAGGATCTTCAAAGGGGCTGAGATGACTTATAATGAACAATGAATACTGATTTTAGGCTAGTAAAGAGATAGGAAAGTTTGATTTTGATTTTTTGGGTTTTCGTTGGAGAAATGGGAAAAAACAATTTTTGGTCCGGGGATAAGGTCATATCTTTGCAGATTTCGAGTTGGGGCGAGGTAGGAAATAGTCTTAATGCTTTTGATTGGATATATGGATGGATCAGAATGAAAAGGAGCTAAAAAGGGCAAGGATGAACATGGATCCTTTTCAAACAGGCGAAAACATGAAAAACTAAATGAATTCAAAGGCAGAGCACTGTGAACAATGGATTCAACCTCATCTACTCATTCATTTAATTTAAGAAGCATAAGTGAGAAATGGAATACATTAAACATGAAGGAACTTACAATAAACTGAGAGAAAACACCATTAAGAACAGAAAGCCACAAGAATCCCAACAGGTGCCGCAAAACCTCTGATCTTTCCTTAGCCAAAATATGAAAAAATATGTACAATGGTGCCAAAAGTTTCCCAAGAGTCCAACCTCTCCAACCTCTGAAAATAATTGAGAAATTACATCATATAGAGCATCCTAACCCCTTCCCATGCCTCTAGGGGTCGAATTCCTTCTTCAGGGATCATTTTCAACCAAATTCTAATCAAGGAGCTAAAATCTAGGCAGCTAACAACTTGCCTCTAAAAGAGTGGAAACTGATTCATTTACATGATTTTCACTTTTTTGAGAGTGAATCTTCTAGAATAGGTAAAAGTAAGCCAAATTTACATGCCAACCATCAATTTACATCATGAAAACCCAAAAATTTCATCCACAAGCAAAACTGGTCCCAACTGGTCGAAATTCTGAGCTGGAAGTTGAAAATTCAGCCAAAAATCTATATGGGTAGCGCGCCTGAGCTATATGGGTAGCGCACCTTTCAGCCTGATTTTGAGGCACTTCCTGGCATCCAAATTGAGCTCATGATAGCTCGTTGGAAATCCCTGGATGTTGGCTATCCAACCCAAGTGGAATTTTCCAATTTGGAGCTCATTTGCCCCTCAAAAACTTCATTCTCCCAGAAGTACTTCCTGCTGGTGCAAAAGGTGGCAGCAAGGTGGTTTTCATGGTATTTTTGGGGCTTTTGACCATCTAGAACCTGATGAAATGCTTCGGAAATACCTGAGCATACATAAATTACCATGAAAAACCAAAAAATACAAATATTTCCTTCAGCAAGTGTCCCGAACAAAAGTGAGCACATTGACGTGCTACCCGTATAGCGGAAAAATCTGTTTTTGGACCAAAATATTTCAAAATGACAAAAATTTCTCTGAATTTGCTCAAATTCGAAGCGAAGACCCTCCATCATGTATCATTCCCAGCCAACGAAGCCTCGGCCAAAATCCGGAGTGGATCAAGCCTTTTCCGCCGTTTTAGTGCTTCGCTCAACCTCCTCTTCAGAATCTTCATTCTCGCTTTGCAGACATGCATGCGAGCCCAATAATGACCTTTCATGTGACGAAGCATGTCTTTGTCTCTATTTGCCTTCTCCAAAAACTTCTCCAGATGAATGTTAACATGCGTGAGTACAGAATCTCGATCGATTGGTGTCATGTCGCCGGGTCTCTTCCGGGCCAATTGTCGATCCTCACGGATACGCCGCAGCTCATAAAGTGTGTGCTCATCCTCTAGCTTTTTGTTGCGCTGCTCCAGGTAGTTTATCACCCACTGAGCCTTTTGCAATTTATCTTTCAGCGTGTCATTCTCGGCCCTTTGCTCCTGGATGATCTCTTTCAGTTTCGAGCTAGGAAAGCTCGCATCAACATCAATGATCGTGAAATCTGTGTCCCGGCCTCCTGATGGGCCCTCATCATGCATGGGCTTCTTGCCCCTGTCCTGGATCTGTACCTGTGCTGAAGAAGAAGGAAAGACCCCTTCCACATCATGTGGAGATAATACTCGCTCTGCTGATGGAGTCGGCAAGACCCCTTCCACCCCGGGTGGAGATAATACTCGTCGTGTAGCTGTAAATAAGGCCCTGTGGCCTCGCTGGTATGTCACAAACAATGGAGCACTGATATGCTCAACCTCAGGGATGTCCGGCTGATGTGAAGGCTCTCCCTCATCATAAACTACCTCGGGAGGCGACTGTGGCGCTGTGAAGAAGTCACGGGAGATGAAATCCTCCCAAGTAATGCCCTGCTGTGGAATCAGTGTCATACTCCTGCTCATAAATTGAGTCTGTCTCTGACATGGCTTTGAAAACAAGATATTTTCAATATGGATGCTGATATAGGTGCAATGAAGGCAAAATTTTAATGTATGTTCAAAACCCAAATATATTTCACATGTACCAAAACATCATAAGAAAACAAGTGACAGTGGTAATAGCTCTGTTTTAGTGGCATAGAAACAGTCTCTGTTTTTGGATCACAAGTGAATTTGAAAAATGAGTAGACAGTGCAAATGTAGTGTACAGCCCTTTGTAATTCTGGCCAAAATTTGTCAAAGGAGCAAACAAATATGGGACTATGTTTTATCAATGGAGAATGGGAACAATATGACAATGACCACAGTGAAACAAATGGCCATGACAGTGGTAATAGAATGATGATGGCAGCAGTGGTAATATTATGGTGATGGAGGATATGGACAAGTCAACATAAGACTATGTAAAAACATGGAAAGACATGACAGCAGTGGTAAGATAATAAATTAAGGGCGGGAGGATTATGTACATAATGTGCTAGGGTGCCACTAGCAATACAGGCATGAGCATATATACCAATCATAAAAGTTCACAAACCCTTCACAAGACTGTCCATATATATTCGAAACCCTTAAGGAATAAATATGCATATAAATGTAGGGTTTATACATTTCTCTTGAACCAAGGCTTGTTTCCCAACATTAATAACACCACAATCATGCTAAAATTTACTGAGCAACCTTTAGAAACCTACTTGCAAGTCGATGGAGGCGTTTGAGCTCAAAATCAGACGAAAAAACAAAAAATTTTGGCTCTATCGTTGTATGGGTAGCGCCCCTGCCCAACGGGTAGTGCCCGGAAAGCGGGTAGCACCTGCGTTAATTAACACTGGCTGTTGGTGTTATGTGGGTAGCGCACCTTAAGTGGGTAGCGCACCTCCTGTGTGGGTAGCGCGCCTCTTGTGAGTAGTGCGCTACATAGTGCATTTTGTAGGAAGCTTTTGGAGGCCTTCCTGGTGTCAAAATTGAGCATGTGATAGCTCGTTGGAAATATCTTGGAGTATAACTTCCAACCCAAGTGGAAATTTTCAATTTGGAGTTCATTTACCCTGTCAAAAATCAAATCTCCCAACACTACTTCCTGCTGGTGCATCAATTCTCCTGAGGCAACGATATTCTTAACATTTCTCCAAAACCATTATACCTGTGTAAAAAGTGAAGGAGGTTTTTCTTCCTTGGTATGTTTTGTACAAAAACCTCTCTCATTTTTCCAAAATTCATCTTTTATTGCTCTAAAACAGCTTTTGAGTGAAACTTATTCCGATGTGTGAAACAAGGGATTTTGTCGAAATGAAGCGAAATGAAGGGGATAAGGGGGTTCTAAATTCTTGGAGAAATTTTGGGAAGTAGGGGGGGATGTTAGGAAGAAGGGGAAAGTGGAATCTCATAGATTGAGTGAGAGGAAGGGGTCCAAAATGGAAAAACACAGGCCTAGCCTAGAAAATTGCCAAGTTGTAGCAAGAAACTAGGGTTTGTGCGAAAATGAGGAATTTGGGGGATATCAGTAATGGGAAGTTCTTAATAAGGTACATTAAGGATAGGGGAAGGTGTATGAACATCAGGATACAATTTTTGCTGATGATTTGACCATCCAAGAGAAATTACCTTCAAAACCCTAAGAGAGGGAAATGGACCTTACCTAGGCACAATCAAGCATGAACAATCAAGCATGAACAAGGTAAAATGACTCAATGGAGCTTATGGATGATGAAACCTTCCATCAGTGGCACTCACCAATGGTGACATGGACTGACATTTGGACAAATTTGAAAAGAGTGAAAACAAACCCTAGACCTAATGCCTAGTGACCAAATTTTGCTTGAAGACTCATTGAAATGACAAAATTTGACCTTGACACCTTAAAATCACTTTTTAAGAGCATGTTTGATCACTGGAGGAAGGCTGCAAAGGCTGACTCTAACATTGGCTCCAATGGGGATGGTAGCTCCTTGGAGGTGCCAAGAACGGCAGATCTTTGGGAGAGCAGACCAGTGCCTTATCCATTGGGCAATGGAATAAAAAACTCAAACTGAAATGCATGACTGAAAACTGATGAATTGATGACACAAATTGACTCTCACTCAACTAAGAACTGACTTGATACTTAAACACAACTGACAAACTGGAAAGATGCTCAAAATAGAGCTTATTCATCAAACCTACTCTAATTGTACTTTTCACCACCCGATCAAGTGAAATGGAACAGCCAATGCAACCATGTAAGAATTCTGGCTGCTGTTTGATTTCTTCCCACATGCTTACTGATGCACAGGAAAAGGAAAGAATCGAAAGGCAACTCCCATGGAAACTTTGAACCAAGTGGAATGTTGATAAACTTGCAAAGCATGAATTGACTGGATGACTGCAAGAATACCGCAAAAGGATCTTCATAAACATAGCTCTGGTCCAGATAATCTCCATACCTTGATCTTAAACTTTTCCTCACATCTGCGGTGCTTTTCTTTGGTGATTGCAGCAAGCTATCAAAAGGATCCTGAAATTCATGAAATACCAAACTCCGTTGCTGATTCCAGACAGAGCAAAAGTCTCCTTTATTAATCTCCTCATATGACTGCAAACCTTGATGAGAGCTTTGTAATGAAAAATATGTTAGACAAGACAATGAAGGCAACTTTTGAATAAGATTATCATCAACATTATTTTCCGGCACATGGTTAGCTAATGAAGGAAAACTTTTACAGCAAACATCATCCAACACACGAGCAATAGGATCATCAAAAACTTGAGAAGACTGCTGCACTGTATCCCTTGAAACTGTATGACATCCTACTGGCTGTTCATCTTTTCCTTGAGATATATTATGAAGATTCTGCCTTATAAACTGAAATGCTTCGAAACAAAAGGGTATAGAATTTTCCTACATCATCAAATCATGTATTTCATCTTCCACACCTTCATCTGTAATCTGACCTTCAATTGCATTGGATGGCTGCAAATCTGATGCTACAAGCTGCTCATCTGAAGATTTACTATGCAATTTATCTTTCAAAAGCTGAAATGATTCAAAACAGAAAGGTATGGAGTCACCTTGAATCATTAAATCATGTGTGCCCACTTCCAAGCCTTCAGCTGCAACTTGACAATCAATGACTTTTAGGGGCTGCAAGTCTGAATATGAGAAGTTTTCGTTGCCCTCAAGACGATCCAGATCAAGACTTGTTGACGTTTGATTTCTGATTGCATAGAAGTTATCTCTAATGAACTGAAACGAATCAAAACAAAAAGGCAAAGATCCTTCACTTACATCAAAATTTTCTGCACTTTCCTCATCATTGCCATAGCTGATATGCATCGGTTGATCACTGTACTCGAGCTACTGAAAGTGAACTTCCTCCTCACACAAACTAGCTACTGATTTGTCTGCAAGATTAGCTTCTGTTTGGAGAACATAATCATCATCATACTGATCAAACTGAGGCAATTCATCAGTATAAAACACATCATCAAACATACACATCATATCAATAGCTCTCTCTTCTTCACAATGATCTATAAAACAATCACTATGACAACTGGGATCAGAAACAAAATGTTTTGGGTCAGCTTCTTTTTCTTGAATGTCATTGTCATTTTTTGCAGTCATTTTCCACACCATCTCTTCTACTGCATTTACGAAAAGATCAAGCTTTTCCTCTGAAAGTGTCAGCTGCTCTGAAACATTCTTCTTTTCTTCTTCCTTCAACCTTGCCCTCCGGATCATCAAATGAGCCTCTACATTCACCGCCTTGTTCTGCATCTCGTGAAGTGTTGCAATATTCTTTTCTCTCAGCTGAAACTCCATTTCCGGATCAAAGGCACCCGGGTAGTGCAAGAGAGCAGATCTAGGAGAAGGTCTTATATCAGCTGGCATCGAAAAATATACTTGATTAAATCTAGCAGAAAATTGTTGTATTGTCTCTCTTGGCAATCTTTTCAGCTGGTTATACTCCTCTATAATCAACAAAAAGTTTTGTCCGATCATCCACCTGTCAAAGAAAACTTTAACAAACTTCTGGAAATCTGAAATGCTCGCATCAGGCAGGGCTTTGAACCAACTCTTCACTTGGCCTTGCAAAGAAAGAGCAAAAAGTCTGATACTAACATCTTCGTCATCAACTTCAAAAAGATCTAGAAAAGTCTCAACATTCTGCACATGTTGCTCAGCGTTGACATTGTTACGTTCACCATCAAATCTTGGTAGATATAGGTCATAATTTGCAGGAAAAGCATGAAGAACATAAGGTAAAACAAGAGGTTTGTACCGATCTGGAATTTTACAAGGTGTAGGGGCATGTACAAGAGTTGTGGGATCAGTTTTATTTTCTGGCTCATCACTCTGAAGAAATTCATCATAATATGTGGGAAAAGTAAGGAGACCAGGATCAAAGGGAAACTCAGCATTTACACTTTTTGAATGGGTCGAGTGAAGATTTTGATCACTTTTCTCATACAAAAAATTGTGAAAAACTTTGAGGACAACTTCAAGAACAGCAAAGAAATAGTTTACAAGAAAGCAGATTAGATCCTGAATACCATTCCACTTTAGATACCTGAACTTTGTGTAAGATCCTTCCATTTTCTCAGAGAAAGAGTCAGTCCTCCAGACTTTGAATTAGAGTCACCAGGTGAATGATTTTAGCCTTCTTATGTCTGATCGTTTTCCACCATCAACCATCAGATCTGAACTCGATACATGTACTGGGGGAATTCGCAAATCAAGGGACACATTCACAAGCTAAACTGGAGATCGACTGAAGCATCTTTTATCTACTATGCACTCGCAGAGCAATGTGCAGTTTGAAGGCTACCTGGCGTGACTTCAGACTCCGTCTATAGCAAATGACAGTAACAAGCAAACCATTTTCCTCCCCAGTATGGTCGCCACTATGTTAGCGCTCAAATTTACCTTAGGCTGCAATAAGGTAAAACTCAAGGCTACATCAAACCACGCTCAACCTCGTAGCTAGCCCTACGAGGACAGGAGAGGGCTCTCTCCGGGTCTATCTCGTAAAATGTTTTCAGAGGGGCTGAGATGACTTATAATGAACAATGAATACTGATTTTAGGCTAGTAAAGAGATAGGAATGTTTGATTTTGATTTTTTGAGTTTTCGTTGGAGAAATGGGAAAAAACAATTTTGGGTCCGGGGATAAGGTCAGATCTTTGCAGATTTCGAGTTGGGGCGAGGTAGGAAATAGTCTTAATGCTTTTGATTGGATATATGGATGGATCAGAACAAAAAGGAGCTGAAAAGGGCAAGGATGAACATGGATCCTTTTCAAACAGGCGAAAATATGAAAAACTAAATGAATTCAAAGGCAGAGCACTGTGAACAATGGATTCAACCTCATCTACTCATTCATTTAATTTAAAAAGCATAAGTGAGAAATGGCATACATTAAACATGAAGGAACTTACAATAAACTGAGAGAAAACACCATTAAGAACTGAAAGCCACAAGAATCCCAACAGGTGCTGCAAAACCTCTAATCTTTCCTTAGCCAAAATATGAAAAATATGTACAATGTGTGCCAAAGTTTCCCAAGAGTCCAACCTATCCAACCTCTGAAAATGATTGAGAAATTACATCATATATACCATCCTAACCCCTTTCCATGCCTCTAGGGGTCGAATTCCTCCTTCTAGGAGCAGTTTCAACCAAATTCTAATCAAGGAGCTAAAATCTAGGCAGCTAACAACTTGCCTCTAAAAGAGTGGAAACTGATTCATTTACATGATTTTCACTTTTTTGAGAGTGAATCTTCTAGAATAGGTAAAATTAAGCCAAATTTACATTCCAACCATCAATTTACATCATGAAAACCCAAAAATTTCATCCACAAGCAAAACTGGTCCCAATTGGCCGAAATTCTGAGCTGGAAGTTGAAAATTCAGCCAAAAATCTACATGGGTAGCGCGCCTGAGCTATATGGGTAGCGCGCCTTTCCGCCTGATTTTGAGGCACTTCCTGGCATCCAAATTGAGCTCATGATAGCTCGTTGGAAAGCCCTGGATGTTGGCTATCCAACCCGAGTGTAATTTTCCAATGTGGAGCTCATTTGCCCCTCCAAAACTTCATTCTCCCAGAAGTACTTCCTGCTGGTGCAAAAGGTGGCAGCAAGATGGTTTTCATGGTGTTTTTGGGGCTTTTGACCATCCAGAACCTGATGAAATGCTTCGGAAATACCTGAGAATGCATAAATTACCATGAAAAACCAAAAAATACAAATATTTCCTTCAGCAAGTGTCCCGAACAAAAGTGAGCACATTGACGCGCTACCTGTATAGCGGAAAAATCTGTTTTTAGACCAAAATATTTCAAAATGACAAAAATTTCTCTGAATTTGCTCAAATTTGGAGTGAAGACCCTCCATCATGTATCATTCCCAACCAACGAAGCCTCGGCCAAAATCCGGAGTGGATCAGGCCTTTTCCGCCGTTTTAGTGCTTCGCTCAACCTCCTCTTCAGAATCTTCATTCTCACTTTGCAGACATGCATGCGAGCCCAATAATGACCTTTCATGTGACGAAGCATGTCTTTGTCTCTGTTGGCCTTCTCCAAAAACTTCTCCAGATGAATTTTAACATGCGTGAGTACATAATCTCGATCGATTGGTGTCATGTCGCCGGGTCTCTTCCGGGCCAATTATCGATCCTCACGGATACGCCGCAGCTCATAAAGTGTGTGCTCATCCTCTAGCTGTTTGTTGCGCTGCTCCAAGTATTTTATCACCCACTGAGCCTTCTGAAATTTATCTTTCAGCATGTCATTCTCGGCCCTTTGCTCCTGGATGATCTCTTTTAGTTTCGAGCTAGGAGAGCTCGCATCAACATCAATGATCGTGAAATCCGTGTCCCGGCCTCCTGATGGGCCTTCATCATGCATGGGCTTCTTTCCCCTGTCCTGGATCTGTACCTGTGCTGAAGAAGAAGGCGAGACCCCTTCCACATCATGTGGAGATAATACTCTCTCTGCTGATGGAGTCGGCAAGACCCCTTCCACCCCGGGTGGAGATAATACTCGCCGTGTAGCTGCAAATAAGGCCCTGTGGCCTCGCTGGTATGTCACAAACAATGGAGCACTGATATGCTCAACCTCAGGGATGTCCGGCTGATGTGAAGGCTCTCCCTCATCATAAAATACCTCGGGAGGCGGCTGTGGCGCTGTGAAGAAGTCACGGGAGATGAAATCCTCCCAAGTAATGCCCTGCTGTGGAATCACTGTCATACTCCTACTCATAAACTCAATCTGTCTCTGAAATGGCTCTGAAAACAAGATGTCTGCAATATGTATGTTGATATAGGTGTAATGAAGTCAAAGTTTCAAGGTATGCTCAAAACCCAAATATATTGCACATGTACCAAAACATCATAAGAAAACAAGTGACAGTGGTAATAGCTCTGTCTAGTGGATTGGCATTAAAGACAATCTTTGTTTTGATCACAAGAAAATTTTGAAAAATGAGTAGACAGTGTAATGTATGAAACAGCCCTTACAATACTGGCCAAGGATTTGTCAAACGACTGTGTTTGTCAATAGGAAACCGTGGCAATGAAACAATAGTAATGACAACAGTGGTAATACTATGGCGATGGACGATATGGATAAGTCAACATGAGACTATGTGAAAACATGAAAGGACGTGGCAGCAGTGGTAAAATGGCCAAGAAAAGGCATGAGGATGATGTACATAATGTGCCAGGGCGCCACAAGCAATACAGGCATGAGCATATATACCAATCACAAAAGTTTACAAACCCTTCACAAGACTGTCATATATCTTCGAAACCCTTAAGGAATAAATCTGCATATAAATGTAGGTTTTATACATTTCTCTTCAACCAAGGCTTGTTTCCCAACATTAATAACACCACAATCATGCTAAAATTTACTGAGCAACCTTTAGAAACCTACTTGCAAGTCGATGGAGGCGTTTGAGCTCAAAATCGGACACAAAAACAAATTTTTTTGGCTCTGTCGCTGTATGGGTAGCACCCCTGCCCAATGGGTAGCGCCTGGCAAGTGGGTAGTGCCCGTGTTAATTAACACTGGCTGTTGGTTTTATGTGGGTAGCGCACCTTATGTGGGTAGCGCGCACTCTGTATGGGTAGAGCGCACTTTTCTATGAGTAGCTACATAGTGCATTTTGCAGGTAGCTTTTGGAGGCCTTCCTGGTGTCCAAATTGAGCGTGTGATAGCTCGTTGGAAAGAAATTGGAGTCTAATTTCCAACCCAAGTGGAATTTTGCAATTTGGAGTTCATTTACCCTGTTAAAAATCAAATCTCCCAACACTACTTCCTGCTGGTGCATCAATTCTCGTGAGGCAACGGTATTCTTAAAATTTCTCCAAAACCATTATACCTGTGTAAAAAGTGAAGGAGGTTTTTTTTCATTGGCATGTTGTGGAAAAAATCCTCTCTCATTTTTCCAAAATTCATCTTTTATTGCTCTGAAACATCATTTGAGTGAAACTTATCCCGATGTGTGAAACAAGGAATTTTGTCGAAATGAAGCGAAATGAAGGGGATAAGGGGATTCTAAATTCTTGGGGAAATTTGGGAAGTGGGGGAAGTTAGGAAACGAGAAGTGGATTGAAAGGGAGATTGAGTGAGGGGAAGGGGTCCAAAAGGGCAAAACACAAGCCTAGCCTAGAAAATTGCCAAGTTGTGGCAAGAAACTAGGGTTTGTGCAAAAATGAGGAATTTGGGGGATCTCAGTGATGGGAAGTGTTTAATAAGGTACATTAATGATAGGGGAAGGTGTGTGAACATCAGGATACAAGTTTTTTCGATGATTTGACCATCCAAGAGAAATTACCTCCAAAACCCTAGGAGAGGGAAATGGACCTTACCTAGGCACAACTGAAGCATGAACAACTGAAGCATGAAAAAGGTGTAAAATGACTCAATGGAACTTGACATGATGATGAAAACCCTTTGAATGATGGCACACTCAGCTGAATGGTGACATGGACCGACATTTGGACAATTTTGAAAAAATTGAAAACAAACCCTAGACCTAATGCCTAGTGACCAAATTTTGCTTGAAGATTCATTGAAATGACAAAATTTGACCTTGACACCTTAAAATAACTTTGTAAGAGCATGTTTGATCACTGGAGGAAAGCTGCAAAGGCTGACTCTAACAGGCCTAACCCTACTATTTCATTTCAGTAGATTCAAAGTTCAATTTAGGCACCCAGAGCTCAAGAATAGAACCCTGCTCTTCTTCATGGTAAGGTCGCACTTTTTGGTGCAATATCTGCGACCTGGGTAGAAGGTTTTGGGAAAAAAATTGCGACCTGTCCTAGGATTTACCTGAAAAGAGCAACCTGTCAGAGTGTTGTGGCCAGCAACAACCCCCCTTCTTATTTAGTATTATCACTAATACTAAATAAGTGGGGACCCTTTGCAAAAATTTTAAAAATAAATTAGTGCTTGTATTTCCTTTTTTCAATAAAACTTACTATCATAAACTTAGGAGAATATTCTTTGAAAAATTTAAAAAACTTAAGTTTTATGATAGGATAGAATAAAATCATTCTTTAAAGAAATATCGCATCGCAAATAGGTAATGAATACCTCCTTACAAGTGGAATTCTAAGATTGCGATATTGCGATTTGAAACTACGCACTAAAAGAACATTCATCACATCACATGCTTCAAATGTCACATCTTACATTGAAAAACCTCAAATCACTAATATGTGATGGCACATATTGCAAATCGCATTTCGCAGAAAAACACATTAATGGATGTTCGTCATATGTTACGTTCTTGCGATTTTGCGATATTGCGATCCAGCGATTTTGCTATTTTGCGATATTGTGCTATTTTGATATTGCAATTCCACGAGATTGCGATCTGCGATATTGCGATTTGTGACATTGCGAAAGCAAATCGTAGATCGCCTTATCGCAGATCTTTAAGGCTCATTATACGAAAAAAATCTTTCCATAAACCGAGACCTGGTTATGCGCTTTAATGTTAATCAATTAATTGGTTGTCAATCATTAATGAAATATGGTTTCGTTCTGATCGAAGAGCTATTTCACGTAAGGTGGTATATTTTATACATATTCAGTATTTAAAACTTTCCCGTCACCTTTTTCTTATCATTATTCTCACTTAATTCGTAAACTGCAGGAGCGAAGAACAGAGAACTATACAAAGCAGTATTCAGGGTATTATGGGAAAGAAAGAAAGACGCTGGTATTACTACTTGGGAGGGCATGTATAATATACTTGAGGAAGAGAACCCCAAAGTAATGGAGGTTACAGCTATTGCAGGCTCACATGGGTCTTCTGATACGTCCATTACAGAGCTAGATTGTTCATTCTTGCACCGAATAGCAACGAGGCATAAAATTCTTACATACACGGATATGGTTAAATGGGTACTAGACAACACGGATATTACAAACAAACAGTTTAAGACTCAGGGTCAAGAACGCATTGGTTCATTTACTCCACAAGATTTGAGACTCATGTATCATTTGCCAGAGCCACAGGAAACTTATAACAAACAGTTCATGGAGAAGTTTTCCAAAGAAAATGAAAACCTGGCAGAATGCACCAAGGACTGGTCAAGGAGAGACGAACCACTAAAGAAGGATAAACATGGTATGTATAGTACTGGTTCTCTCACTTCTCCATATTGCTTTGCTGATGCTATGCTCTGTAGGCTTTTTGGAAAGCTGGATATTAATAAGTTTTCAAATGAATGGCTACCATTATTGAATGTTGTTGTTAATGCTACTGTTGTAGATTGGGCTAGGATATTATCTGACAACTTAGCCACAGCTATTTTGAATAATCGGTCCAAAAGAATTGTTTCTCAGAGAATTTATCCCCCTTTTTACTTATCTTCTTATGTGATGGATTCAATCTGTTATGTTTCTAAGTTTCCTTTAATGGGTTGGAAATGGACAACTCAAGATCCCCTACCCATTCATGTTTATCACAAAGAATTGTGGGATTCAAAGTTCATTCCCTATTTTTACAAGATTTTCCATGGAATCATGTTGCCCCTGTACAAAATTTTATATGATAAAGACGCTCCAAGGTTTTCTCGTGAAGCAGAGGTAGACATACTTCCTGTTGCGATATGGTTTGGAGAAGAATTGTTTACATATGTTAGGGTATTTGGAAGTTTTGCTTCCCATCATGTTTTACCTTTGTATGTTCTTGATAAACTCATGGCACGAGAAATTTCTTATCAAACCTGCGGAGAAGGAGGTTTGACTAAATATTTGAACGACAAAAAGAAGGCTATCTGGCCAAAATTTCCTATGGCCTGTGGGGCCTTTTCTTTATTTGATTTTGGTCATGCATTCAAAGAAGTAAACAACATTACATGTTTACGATTGTTCAAGTTTCCAAGAAGACCGTTCGACCCCTATGATATTGTTAAAAATTTCACTACTGCAGTCAAAATAAGAGTGTTTTATAAAGAGGATGACCTTTTTGATGACATGTTCCAAGAAAAAAGCACACTTAAAGAGGTTCTACATTCGGCCCAAATACAGTTTCCTCCAGCAGAATTTCAAGAGTTCAAGATATACAGGGAAAGGAGGTTAACTACTATCCCTTTGGATAAATTACGCTTGGAAACCATAAGGGAACCAACTCCTAGTATTAGTCTCAGTGGAAGTTCAGGTACAGACAGGTCTAAGTCTAAGTCCAGGAAAGAAACCTCTGAACATTCTAAGAGGTCTGACAATGACCATGATAAAAGTGAAGGGTCAGTAAGGGATACTGCCCAGTCAAAGGAGCTTTCACAGCAACAGGTTTCAGCCTCTCCACAGTTAAATCTTCCCCCTCTCATTGTACAAAAACCATCAGTCAGAACTGAGTTAGATAAGGAATGGGAGACATTTAATGACTTGATTAATATTGAAGGACAGAACACATAGACGCATGTGAGTAATGTACAGACAACAAAAAATATAGTCACAGGAATAACTACCAATGTTTCAGAAATAGAACATATTCCCATTACCCCATCCTCTGAACTTATGCTCAAAATAGATGAAATTCCTCCTCTTGATGTATTCTATAGTCCACAACACAAGGCAGTGTTAAGAAGACAAAGGAAGAAAAGAAAATTGGAAAATGTGCTCTCTCATGATGCAGAACAATTAGATGTCCTATGGCAAGATCCTAATACTGATTGAACTAAAAATCTCACCAAAATATCTTAGATCACAGGAGCATATGCCTCTGCAGCCATTCATAAAGCATCTGAGGTACATCAATTATTGAATAAAAAAGAAGATCAAGTACAGGTTCTGCAACAACAACTGCAACAAGCCAACGCCAACAATGAAGCACAGAAACAACTTGAAAAATTACAGCAAGACTTCCAACAAATGCAGATAGGATATCAGAACAGTTTGGCTGAAAAGGAAAAATAGCTACAGGTTAGGCAAGAGATGCACAAGGATGATCCCAAGCTTACAGAATTCATCACAGAGTCTATTTCCTTAAATGATCAACTACTGCAGCAACAGGAAATATTACGCCAAAGAATATCACAGTGGAACTCTTATTGTGAAGAAAGTGATAAAATCACTAATCATGTCGTAGACTTACGACATGATTATGATTTAATTGATAAAAGAGTTACTGACTATTTAGCTTGGCAAGAAACAGAGGAGGGGAAAAGAGCAAGTGCACCAATAATCAATGACAATCATAAAGTAATGCTCTTTAATAATTGGGATGCACAAATCAGGAAAGCGGAGCAAGTGGCAGAAGAAGCAGCCACAACAACAAGCAATATTATTGATTTCATAAATGAAAATTTGCACAAGGAAAATCTGATCTCAGAAACTACTCCAGGGTACCTACTGAAAGCACAACAACTACAGACAGACTGGAGATAGAAGGCTCAAGAAAAGGGAGAATCGATTAAAAGATTAACAAAGTGAAATTGGGATTCTTACTAGGCATGTTTGGTAAAACCACACAGCCAATGCATGACTCTCAAATGTATCATCAATTCTGCGAGAAGATGGTGCCAGCTCATGCCAATTCCGTTTTCACAAGACAGTTAAAGTCTGAAGTTGGCCAGCCTACTCTTCTCAAATCAATGTTGAACACTTGCAATTTCGAAGAACAGATTCACAAGTAGTTAGCTGTTAAGTTTTAATTTTAGATTTAGTATTAGTTTTGCTTTATTTTTGCCTAAAAAGAGGACAGTCATTTAAACTGTATCCTACATTTTTGTAATAAATTATTTTTAGATTTAATTAGTAGTATTTAAACCCTTCTCATGCATTTAGAGAGGGGTCCTGAAATTTGTCAAAAAATTGTCCTCAGAACATGCACTTTTGCACCCTCCGAGGAGGTTTTGATGAATGAATGGAACAAGATTTATTGATATCTTTGTTTAATATCTACTACTGATGTTGCACTTTTTTACTCTTAGTGGATGTTGGATTAAGAAGAGATAAGTCATTATTGCTTGAAGCTCATGAGTAGAACTAGTTATAAATGGTACTTTTATCTCTTAACTATTTCTGCCTCTGTGTTAAAGTGATATTTATGTTCAGTTGTTTATATATTAATGCCTAAATGCTTGAGTTATCATTTGGCACTTTTGTACGGTGATAGCTATTTGTTTATGCTTAATATATGAATAGCTTATTATGCGATATGTTTTTCACAACTGTTTCGTCTAACTTTTTATACGAAGTGGTTTATCTTTATTGAATTCTTTTCTTATAACAGTTGAATGATCTTTATTACCAATTTTTATTTGAAATCATTTTAGATCGCATAAGGAAAAGATTACATCCCGGGTTAGTTTAGAATTAGATATTTCTGTTTAATTAGAATACAATTGCATGTTATAGATTAGAATTAGAATAAAAGAATTTCACTTAGGAACTTTTAGAAAGGAAATATCAATTCTCAACACACACATACACATATTGAGAAACTGGTCCCATTATCCCCAGTCAGACCCACTATATCAAACGGGAAAGGAGCTGCCAACCAAGGTCCGGACCGGGTGGGTATCCCCCTTGTTGTAGACCCAATTTTCGGGGCTTCAACATATTTGGCACTAGAATGAGGCCCCCGAACTATGAATGGAAAGTAATTCAAAATCTAAATATCATTCTGAGATTAAATCTCCCTCACCATCTCCCCTGACTTCTTCATCTCACATAGAATCTTTAAATCTAGAGCCATATGTCGAAAGAACAACAACCATTGCCACAAACCCTGAATTTTCAGAAGAATCTGCTATTGAACCTTCTGAAGTTGAATCTTTGATTCATAAACTTCAGTGATTTTCAATATCACCTCAAAGATCTGATAAATCTCAAGGAAATGTAACTTCGCAATATAATCCTGCTCATCCTCTTACAAGATTACAGAGCGAAAAGCTTTGCATTCAGCCAACTGAGTTACCTCTACCTACAAGGAAGAAAGCAAGGAAATCACCTAAAGGGTCTGATAGTGAGACTCTTTCATCATCATCATCCATCTCAACCTCTTCACCACGAAGTCAATCATCCACCCCTCCACTTCAGACTATTGTCCGTCAGTCCACTGGAACTTCTACATCTCATTCTCAAACATATGGAATCGTAATATCCTCATCTTCCCAACTGCATGGATCGTCTTCTGCACTTTCCTCTGTTGTTAGTTCAGTGATGGCTCAATCTCCATGGAATAACCCAGGGGTAGTCTTAATGCCTGCACCCTTGAGTCAAATACCGGCCCATCCTGAAAAATGGCTGCCTAAGTTTAATCCTGAAGCAGGCATGCTAGTAGAAGAACATATAAATAACTTTATGTTGTCCATAAATCTCAATGGAGTTACTAATGAAGACGCTGTCATCCGAATTTTTCCCTATACTTTACAAGGAGCAGCTGGATCATGGTATTTCTCATTACCGTCTGAATCTATTACTAGTTGGGATATCTTCCAAGATCAATTTTTGACTAAGTTCGGTGATGACAGGCCTACAGCGACATTGATCAATGACCTGTCCAATCTTCGAGCTGAGTCAAAAGAACCCATCAAGGATTTTAATTCACGTTTCAATAAACTATTAAATAAAATTCCTACTGCTTCCAAGCCTAGCAAAGAAGTGCGAAGTGAATGGTACACCTCAGCTTTACCATCAAATATAGCAATCTTCGTTGATAGGGCTAACAAAACAAATTTAGCTGACAATATGAAAGAAGCTATAGTAGTAGAGAAACGTATCATTGCTCTAGAAAAGAAAAATGCGATAGAAGAACGAAAATCCAAGAAGGTTACTTTTAAGGAAGACCCCAAGAAAAAACAATCGAAAGATCCATTCGATTTAGAAGAATTGCAGAAAGTTCTAAAAACCATGTCCAACAAAATGGCTAACATTAAGAAACAAGTAGCAGAAACATCTTCTAAAAATTCTTTCAAGCCTTATAGAAGAAACCCTTCAACTGATTCAAAACCACCAAATGCTATCACAAATGTTGAATCAGAAGAATAAGAAGAGGAGATTGCTACTGAAGAAACTACCGATGAAGAAGAAGTTGTAGAGGTACAAGGTATGTGGGATTTCATCCTCCCAAATGAGGAAGATCAAGAGGCATCCCCGGTTAGCACTCGAAGTAGAAATCAAATTGATCCTCCTCAACCTACTCCTAAGCCAAAGAGCGCAAGCTCAATGACTAAGGATAAATTTGCATCCAAGAAAACGACATCCAAAGCAACTCAAACTAGCCCAGTCCAAGCAGATTCATCCAATCCATCAAAAACATTGATCGTTTCAGATGAAATGGAGTATAATATCATAGAATACATGAAGAAGACTAGGGCTAACATCACTTTTTATGAATTGATCAAGTTAAAACACCAGCAAAAGGTACTTTTGAAATAATTACATGCTATACCAGAAAAGCCTTTGCCCGATCCAGTAATTTCTCAAGCTTCCAACGAGATGGGAAGATTTCCAACTAATGCGATTAGTAAAGTTGATCTAGAAAATATCTCTTTAATTGGAGGAAGGTCGAGATCTCATACTCCTCCATGTCTTCTTACTTATGAAGTTTTCAATAAAAAATTGCATAATTGTTTAGTGGATTCTGGAGCTTCATCTAATATTCTACCAAAATCAATATGTGCAAATTTGAACATCCAACCACAAAAATCTGTTGTACGCATAGTTGAGTTAGATCGATCGCAAGTTGAAGTGATCGGCGAAATAAATCAGGTTACTATAAGGTTGTCATCTAATCCAAAGGTATGTCAAGTTATTGACATTTTAGTTACAGATATTCTAGAATTTTATGGCTTAATTCTTAGCAGAGATTGGTCAGAAAAACTTCATGGATACTTTGCAACTGATTGGTCGCACATGTGGCTTCCTTACAATGGTAAACCAAATCAGATAAAAGTTGAGCAAGAAAAACATCAGAAATACATAGTAACAGAATTGGAAGGAGAAAATGAACCAGTTGCATATAGCAATAATATCACTGGCAACTATTCAGTTGATTATTTCTTAGGAAATTTTAATGCTCATACTTCACCTTACTTAGAACATTTTGTTTTATCTCAAATTGAAAATTTTTCTCAAACATATAGTTCTAAATGCATTAATTTTGTAGATACTCCTGTAAATAAATCTTTATTTTGGAAGTTATTTTTTGATGGTTCTAAGTCTAATGAAGGAGCAGGAGCAGCATGCGTGTTGGTTAGTCCAGAGGGAAACAAAATTATGCTAACTTGTAGACTCGAGTTCGATTGCACCAATAATACTGCAGAATACGAGGCTTTAGTCCAAGGATTATACAAAGCATTCGGATTAGATATAAAATATCCACAAGTTTTCGAAGATTCTGAAATTGTAATTAGACAGGTACGCAATACTATACACTGTTTATCAGGTCATTTAAAGCATTATCAATATTTAGTTCAAGATATTACTGAACACTTTATAGCATTTAATATTTCATCAATTCCCAGACTCCAGAATGCTAGTGCAGACCTTCTAGCTAACGTAGCTTCCAAGCTCATTCCTGCAGAACACCATAGCCCTGATCGATTTTCAATCGAATTAATCTTTAGACCCTCGATTCCTAATGACATTACCAATTGGAGGATTTTCAATGATGATCCTGTTATTGTAAGCTTCCTCACATCTGAAGGATCTTACACCAATCAGATAATTGATGAGGACCAACATGACAGACAATTACAACAAGATAGCACTAATAATGCTATGCCAAAGTCAGTAGTCAAGTTAGAAGACCTTTATGATTTGAAATATCGATTCAAAATATCTACCAATTCAAAACTACAAAGTTCAACTTTGAAATATGAATTATTAAATCTAGGAACTGATACCAAACCACAGAATATCAACCTAGGCCTCCGCCTAGCTCTTGAAGAAAAATTAGCGTATGTTCGTCTCTTGAAACAATACAAAAGTGTCTTTTCTTGGAACTCCGATGAACTCAAAACTTATGACACTTCTATCATCCAACATACTATCCCAATGATAAATGATGAAAAACCTGTCCAACAAAAGCTGAGAAAGATCCATCCCAATCTAGAAAATTAGATCAAATCTGAACTCAATAAGTTATTGAAAGCCAAGATTATTTTTCCCGTTCGACATTCTAAATGTGTTTCCAATATGGTTCCCGTTAGAAAGAAGAACGGAGACATTAGAATTTGCATTGAATTTTGAAATCTTAACAAAGCCTACCAAAAAGATAATTTTCCTTTGCCTCCTATGGAGCAAATATTGTAGGCAGTTGCAGGATCAGAATTAATGTCTTTCTTAGATGGTTTCTCTGGCTACAACCAAGTGTTGGTTCATCCTGATGATCAATTGAAAACCACATTCAGAACCAAATGGGGCACTTATGCATATCAAAAGATGCCTTTTGGTCTGATCAACGTTGGTGCCACATTTCAGAGAGCCATGGACATCGCCTTCAAGGGATTAGTTAACAAATCAGTGGTAATTTATTTGGATGATATAACTGTATATTCCAAGAAACGAGGCAATCATCGTAGAGATTTAAAACAGATCTTTCAACATTGTCAAAGGTATGGAATTTCACTTAACCCAAAAAAATCCTTTTTTTCATTAAGTGAAGGAAAAATTCTTAGATTCATAGTATCAAAATCTGGAATTCATATTGATCCTGATAGAATCAAGGAGATTTCTGAAATACCCTTACCTCACAACAAGAAAGCTATGCAATCTTTCCTTGGCCAGATTAATTTTGTAAAGAGATTTGTGCCAGATTTTTCAAGAATTGTTTCTCCTTTACAAGCAATGATTAAAAAAAATTCAAACTTCAAATGGGGCCAAAACGGATATGAGGCATTCAATCTAATCAAACAAGCAATTTTTAATGCTCCATCTTTAGCAACTCCAAATTTTTCTGATCCTTTTATTTTGTATACATTTGCCTCTGATAAATCATATGCTGCGATACTCACCCAAGCAAATCAAGACAAGGCAGAAGCCCCAATTTCATTTTTCAGTTCAAATTTACAGGGGGATGAGTTGAATTATTTAGATGTAGATAAACAAGCTTATGCCGTTTTCAAAGCAATTAAATATTTCAGACCCTTTCTACTTAAAACCCATACAAAAATCATAGTACCGTTTCCAGCGGTAAGAAATCTCTTAGTACAGAAAGATGTGGGTGAGAAAAGAGCCAATTGGATTACTGTCTTACAAGAATATGATGTAGAAATCAAACCAGCAAGTATTGTAAGAGGTCAAGGCTTTTTCAAAATACTAGCGGGAGCATCGCTTATTTCTGAAAAACCATCTGCAGAGATATAAATGTATGAGGTAAGCCTAAACGATGTTGAATCATTATATGTTGATATCATATTTTATCTAAAGAATAGATATGCTCCTCCAAATCTTGATTACACCAAGAAAAGAGCTCTAAGGTTGAAGGGAAAACAATATCAGCTTGTAAATGATGTTCTTTTTAGAATGAATTATGATTTTGTTCTCCTTATATGTCTTGAGAAATCTGAAGCTGAAAAAGTCTTGCAAGAACTCCATGATGGACCAGTAGGTGGACATTATGTTGGAGATGCTACTGCACATAAAATCCTCCGAGCAGGCTATTACTGTCCCACACTATTCAAAGACTCACATAGTTACGTAAGGAAATGTCAAGTTTGTCAAACCGCTGCTGGAAGACAAAAGAAACTATCATTGCCGTTACAACCAGTCAACATTGAACAACCTTTTTATCAATGGGGATTGGACATAATAGGTGAGATCATTCCTCACTCTTTTAAGCAACATAGGTATATCATTACAACAACTGATTATTTTACTAAATGGGTAGAAGCAGTTCCTTTTAAGATTGCTAATGCCGAACATATCATCGAGTTCATAGATCAGTTCATAATCACCAGGTTTTTTTTACCTTCTGCTTTAATGTTTGATAATGCATCATATTTTTCTGGTAATGCTATGACTGAATTTTCACTCAAGAGAGGTTTCAAACTTAAATACTCTGCCAATTATTATCCACAGGGGAATGGGTTAGTTGAATCTACAAATAAAAACTTAATCAGAATCATTAAGCGAACCATTGATCAAAATCATAAAAATTGGCATAAGTCTTTAATATATGCTTTATGGGCAGATCGAATAACGCAGAAAGCCTCCATTGGCACTTCTCCCTTTAATTTAGTTTATGGGAAAGAAGTGGTTCTTCCAACTCATCTAGCAATTCCTTCTTTGGCCTTAGTTCAATATATTGATGAAGCACCAACTTATTCCTTACAACTAAGACAACTGGAAATAATTAAGCTAGAAGAACAATGAGAACAGGCCAAAATAACTCATGCTCATCACCAAGCATTAGTTAAAGTTTATTTTGATTCAAACATGATATCCATAAAGGATTTTCAGGTCGGAGATCTAGTTTTAAAATGGGACAAGGCTCATGAGGAAAAAGGGAAACATACGAAATTTCAACGAATATGGCTTGGTCCTTTCCAAATCGCAGAGATCATAGATCCATATAATTTTACGTTACAAGATTTAACAGGAAAAATATTCTTTACCTGTTAACGGACAGATCCTCAAAAAATATTTTCCATAGGAGATCATTCTTATATTTTGTATATTAGTTTTCTTTATTTTCATAATAAAACCAGTTGTTAATGGTTACATTTGGAATTCACGAAAAAGATACAAATTATATTTTATATTTATTTTTTTCACTTGTATAAATACAATTCTTCTAAGAAAACTGATCATTATTATTGAAAGATACGGTTAAAAGCTTTAGGCCTAGAAATGATACTAGTTTCAACTTTGAAAAATTTGATAAAAAACAACTTTTAATGGGAAATTGTTTTATATCAGTCTAATAAAAGGTATCAATAACAAAATGAAGATTCTCTGTAAAAAATTTCTTTCCAAAACTCTACCATTATCGTCCAGAACTATCTTAAGGAAACAATGACTTCCTTCCCACCTAGGAAATTACAATGTTCAGAGAATAATCCAATGATACACTTTTAACTTAAAGAGTAAGAGGTCTCATCACAAGCCGACTTATCATGATCATAGATATTATAGCTTGCTGACTTGCATACCACTATAGGGCAATGACTTAAGATTGTTGCAATCAAAAGACAAGGGGTCTCATCACGAGCTAGCTTGTTCAGCAAAGTTATAAATCAAGTGAATGGCACTGTCATAAATTGGCTACCAAACCAAGACATTGTTCTTTAAAGATAAAAAAGAAAATGAAAGCAATAAGTGTGGATATGGATTTCTCTTTGAAAATTATATATTTCTCTATGTAGGATATAGGATCATTGCTGGGTAACAGGTAACCCTGTCGAGGCTACAGACGCCTGTTGGCAGCAGAGGCTCTACCTATGACAAATGAGCATATTGAAAACTGATTTACAAAGAGGCCTTTGTTTTTATCTTTATGACCAAGTAGTGACTGATATAGATACAAGGAATAGCTTGAGGAAGTAAACAGTCAAAGTTGAATATAGAAGAAACGAAATATCATTGATGGATAAAAGCATAATGTACTTTGTCTTTATATTATAAAGTTTGATTTTTCTGAAAAATTTTCTATTTTGAAGGTTTAGAAAATTCAAAAGAAAAATAGAGATAACTGGTTCTTCCAAGTGAATCGCCAATTGTTGTGGCCAACAACAACCCCCCTTCTTATTTAGTATTATCACTAGTACTAAATAAGTGGGGACCCTTAGCAAAAATTTTAAAAATTAATTAGTGCTTGTATTTCTTTTTTTCAATAAAACTTACTATCATAAACTTAGGAGAATATTCTTTGAAAAAATTAAAAAACTTAAGTTTTATGATAGGATAGAATACAATCATTCTTTAAAGAAATATCGCATCGCAAATAGGTAATGAATACCTCCTTACAATCGGAATTCTAAGATTGCGAGATTGCGATGCAAAACTACGCACTAAAAGAACATTCATCGCATCACATGCTTCAAATGTCGTATCTTACATTGAAAAACCTCAAATCATCGATATGCGATGGCACATATCGCAAATCATATTTCACAGAAAAACATATTAACGGATGTTTGTCATATGTTACGTTCTTGCGATTTTGGGATATTGCGATCCATCGATTTTGCTATTTTGCGATATTGTGCTATTGTGATATTGTAATTCCACGAGATTGCGATCTGCGATATTGCGAAAGAAAATCGCAGATCACCTTATCGCAGATCTTTAAGGCTCATTATACAAAAAAAATATTTCCATAAACCGAGACTTGGTTATGCGCTTTAATGTTAATCAATGAATTGGTTGTCAATCATTAATGAAATATGGTTTTGTTCTGATCGAAGAGCTATTTCACGTAAGGTGGTATATTTTATACGTCTTCAGCATTTAAAACTTTCCCGTCACCTTTTTCTTATCATTATTCTCACTTAATTCGTAAACTGCAGGAGCGAAGAACATAGAACTATACAAAGCAGTATTCAGGGTATTATGGGAAAGAAAGACAAGGCTCCGAGTTCTGAAGATAAAGAAATGACGCCCTTGTATACAGACACCACCTGTAAGAAAGACGCTGGTATTACTACTTGGGAGGGCGTGTATAATCTACTTGAGGAAGAGAACCCCAAAGTAATGGAGGTTACAGCTATTGCAGGCTCACATGGGTCTTCTGATGCGTCCATTACAGAGCTAGCTTGTTCATTGTTGCACCGAATAGCAACGAGGCCTAAAATTATTCCATACACGGATATGGTTAAGTGGGTACTGGACAGCACGGATATTACAAACAGACAGTTTAAGACTCAGGGTCAAGAACTCACTGGTTCATTTACTCCACAAGATTTGAGACTCATGTATTATTTGTCAGAGCCAGAGGCAACTTATAAAAAATAGTTCATGGAGAAGTTTTCCAAAGAAAATGAAAACCTGGCAGAATGCACCAAGGACTGGTCAAGGAGAGACGAACCACTAAAGAAGGATAAACATGGTATGTATAGTACTGGTTCTCTCACTTCTCCATATTTCTTTGCTGCTGCTATGCTCTGTAGGCTTTTTGGAAAGCCAGATATTGATAAGTTTTCATCTGAATGGCTACCATTATTGAATGATGTTGTTAATGCTACTGTTGTAGATTGGGCTAAGATATTATCTGAAAACTTAGCCACAACTATTTTGAATTATCGGTCCAAAAGAACTGTTTCTCAGAGAATTTATCCCCCTTTTACTTATCTGCTTATGTGATGGATTCAATCTGTTATGTTTCTAATTTTCCTTTAATGGGTTGGAAATGGACAACTCAAGATCCCCTACCCATTCATGTTTATCACAAATAATTGTGGGATTCAAATTTCATTCCCTATTTTTACAATATTTTCCATGGAATCATGTTTCCCCTGTACAAAATGTTATATGATAAAGACGCTCCAAGGTTTTCTCGTGAAGCAGAGGTAGACATACTTCCTGTTGCGAGATGGTTTGGAGAAGAATTGTTTACATATGTTAGGGTATTTGGAAGTTTTTCCTCCCCTCATGTTTTACCTTTGTATGTTCCCGATAAACTCATGGCACGAGAAATTGCTTATCAAACCTGCGGAGAAGGAGGTTTGACTAAAGATTTGAACGAAAAAAAGAAGGCTATCTGGCCACAATTTCCTGTGGCCTGTGGGGCCTTTTCATTATTTTATGTTGTTCATGCATTCAAATAATTAAACAACATTACATGTTTACGATTGTTCAAGTTTCCAAGAAGACCGTTCGACCCCTATGATATTGTTAAAAATTTCACTACTGCAGTCAAAATAATAGTGTTTTCTACAGAAGATGATCTTTTTGATGACATGTTCCAAGAAAAAAGCACACTTAAAGAGGTTCTACATTCGGCCCAAATACGGTTTCCTCCAGCAAAATTTCAAGAGTTCAAAATATACAGGGAAAGGAGGTTAACTACTATCCCTTTGGATAAATTACACTTGGAACCCGTAAGGGAACCAACTCCCAGTATTAGTCTCAGTGGAAGTTCAGGTACAGACAAGTCTAAGTCTAAGTCCGGGAAAGAAACCTCTGAACATTCTAAGAGGTCTGACAATGACCATGATAAAAGTGAAGGGTCAGTAAGGGATACTGCCCAGTCAAAGGAGCTTTCACGGCAATAGGTTTCAACCTCTCCACAGTTAAATCTTCCCCCTCCCATTATACAGCAACCATCAGTCAGAACTGAGTTAGATAAGGAATGGGAGACATTTAATGACTTGATTAATATTGAAGGACAGAACACATAGACGCCTGTGAGTAATGTACAAACAACAAAAAATATAGTCACAGTAATAACTACCAATGTCTCAGAAATAGAACATATTCCCATTACCCCATCCTCTGAACTTATGCTCAAAATAGAGGAAATTCGTCCTCTTGATGTATTCTATAGTCCAAAACACAAGGCAGTGGTAAGAAGAAAAAGGAAGAAAAGAAAATTGGAAAATGTGCTCTCTCATTATGCAGAACAATTAGATGTCCTATGGCAAGATCCTACTACTGATCCAACTAAAAATCTCACCAAATTATCTCAGATCA
The DNA here is from genome assembly GCA_034641835.2 of Pinus albicaulis. Classification (NCBI taxonomy): domain Eukaryota; kingdom Viridiplantae; phylum Streptophyta; class Pinopsida; order Pinales; family Pinaceae; genus Pinus; species Pinus albicaulis. Next base: position 96,515,505 of record CM076570.1, on the reverse strand, counting down.
CAGGAGCATATGCCTCTGCAGCAATTGATAAAGCATCTAAGGTACGGAAATTATTGAATGAAAAAGAAGATCAATTACATGTTCTGCAACAACAACTGCAACAAGCCAACACCAACAATGAAGCACAGAAACAACTTGAAAAATTACAGCAAGACTTCCAACAAATGCAGATAGGATATCAGAACAGTTTGGCTGAAAAATAAAAACAACTACAAGTTATGCAAGATATGCACAAGGATGATCCCAAGCTTACAGAATTCATCACAGATTCTATTTCCTTAAATGATCAACTACTGCAGCAACAGGAAATATTATGCCAAATAATATCACAGTGGAAATCTTATTGTGAAGAAAGTGATAAAATCACTAATCATGTCATAGAATTAAAACATGATTATGATTTAATTGATAAAATAGTTACTAACTATTTAGCTTGGCAAGAAACAGAGGAGGGGAAAAGACACTAGAGAATTTGGCGGAAATTCCGACGGCCAATTCGTCGCTATTCCGACACATAGTCGTCGCAAGAGCGACAGTTCGGGGGCGGACAAACCGTGGTTTGTCATGCCGTCGCCGTTCCGACGCACGTAAAAAGTGTCGCACTATCGACACTTCTTTCGTCGTTCCGAACAAGCGTCACTCTTCCGACGTCTCACAAACCGTCGCACCTCCGACGTTTGTAAACTGTTGCACTTCCGGTGAAATGTGGTTCGACGTTTGTAACGTCGCTCTTCTGACACTTATAAACCGTCGCAATTCCGACCCAACGTGGTTCGACGTTTTGGACGTCGCTCTTCCGACGCTTGTAAACCGTCGCAGTTCCGACTAAACGTGGTCCGACGTTTTAGCGTCGCTCTTCCGACGCTTGTAAACTGTCACAATTCCGACTAAACGTGGTCCGACGTTTTGGACGTCACTCTTCCAACGTCTGGAAGATGTCGTAATTCCGAAGATATGTGGTCCGACGTTTTGAACGTCGCTCTTTCGACGTTTTCATACTGTCTCTCTTCCGACGTTTCTGGCTTGTCGCAGTTTCGACGTCTACAAGGCGTCGGTAGACGGACGGAGGGTTCAATTTAAAAAAAAAAATTTAAAATTTTAAAAGACGAGAAACATTGTTTTGAATATATTATATGAAGTAAAACAGTCCATGAAAGTGAAATAGCAGTATGTAGAATAGTAAAGCAACAGATAGAGTACCGACGTCCATTGTTCCAAATACAAATTAAAGTACCCAAAACCCTACAACAGTGAAGTAAAACAGTCCATGAAAGTGAAATAGCAGTATGTAGAATAGTAAAGCAACAGATAAAGTACCGACGTCCATTGTTCCAAATACAAATTAAAGTACCCAAAACCCTACAACAGTGAAGTAAAACAGTCCATGAAAGTGAAATAGCAGTATGTAGAATAGTAAAGCAACATATAGAGTACCGACGTCCATTGTTCCAAATACAAATTAAAGTACCCAAAATCCTTGAACAGAGAAAAACGCTAATCATGTGAGGAGTGTGATATGTCCAAAATATAAAAGACCATCAGACCATATCAATAAACCAGCAACATAGACCAGCATCGCTAGTTTTGAAGGCAGAGTGATAAACATTAATCATTTTTTTTTTCACAAGAGAAAAAACGATGTTTTCAATATATTGTATGAAGTAAAAAAGTCCATGAAGTCATTACATTTTCACATCTTAAGATTGGAACCCAAATATCCATCCAGAAAAGTGGAAGTCCCACCCCAGACAATGATAGAAAAATACCTCATGTCACATACAACGACTTGATATAAAACCCAGTAACGGTCCACATGGAGATTATCGACAATCTGAGAAAGCATCCAAATATGCCCGAGGCATCTATAAGAGAGTGAAATAGCAGTATGTAGAATAGTAAAGCAACAGATAGAGTACGTACCGACGTCCATTGTTCCAAATACAAATTAAAGTACCAAAAATCCTTGAACAGAGAAAAACGCTAATCATGTGAGGAGTGTGATATGTCCAAAATATAAAAAGACCATCAGACCATATCAATAAACCAGCAACATAGACCAGCATCGCTAGTTTTGAAGGCAGAATGATAAACATTAATCATTTTTTTTTCAGAAGAGAAAAATGCTATTTTGAATATATTATATGAAGTAAAACAGTCCATGAAGTCATTACATTTTCACATCTGAAGATTGGAACCCAAATATCCATCCAGAAAAGTGGAAGTCCCACCCCGGACAATGATAGAAAAATACCCCATGTCACATACAGGGACATGATATAAAATCCAGTAACGGTCCACATGGAGATTATCGACAATCTGAGAAAGCATTCAAATATGCCCGAGGCATCTATAAGAAAGTGAAATAGTAGTATGTAGAACAATAAAGCAACAGATAGAGTACCGACGTCCATTGTTCCAAATACAAATTAAAGTACCCAAAATCCTTGAACAGATCAAGAAAAATGCTAATCATGTGAGAATTCAAAGTAAAGTTAATCTATTAACATTGCGAATAAAATTACACCGAAGTCAAAAACAT